>NW_011627302.1:1006367-1126536 GCF_000204515.1 Acromyrmex echinatior
ATATAAATGAAATATATATATAATTTATTTTTTTTTTAATTAAATACAAATCCATTTTCATTATGATAGACTATTAATATTTCATTACAGTTCTTATTGCTGCTATACATATTTTTTATATCAATAACATATATTCTATAAAAAAAACAACAATTGGACAAGAAATATATACGCTGTGCCTCTAATAATAATAACTTGTTAATACGTCTCTTATTTTGTTTTCTACTCTGGTTGCACTTAAGAGAATGTTAACGGGCATCAAATTTTTCTAGCCAAGCTAAAACGCCAGTGCGATCAGAGGAACACAAATAGTACTACTAGCATCTCCTTGAACGCACTCTAAATCATGGAACTTCAATCATGGTAGGAAATGTCTACTTTGGTCTACTTCCATCATGGTGAAACATAAGGTCCCTTCTCTCTGGCGTGGGATCTCACATGATCACATCATATGAATCGTAATCTTGCAGAGTTTCAATAGCTATTATTCGAGTGCACTTGTACTTACCCTTGTTTTTCCCAATGTTAAACAATACAGATCGACATTGAATCAACATGGATTTGACTGACGTTAATCATTTTTTCTACTTAGGTGTATATGTAATGGTTCACATAATTGCAATGGTAACTCGATTTTCATAAAGGTTACTTTTAGGTTTACATTTCGTTCTCTTTTCTTTTTCTTAGGTATCCTCTCCTAATGAAAGCAGCAAGTTGTGACCGCTGCAGTTTGTACTGATATACTATATATTAGAAATGTATTAGAAATCATAACGACGCCTCCTATTTATAAAATACTTATTCCAACAAAAGTGTTGTAACAATTCACATTTTTATAGAATAAGATGCTAATTCGCGCTTTTGTTCAATAAGATGTCAACTCGCGCTTTCGTGCAATAAAATGCCTATTCGTGCTTATGTACAATAAGATGCCAGCTTATGCTTACAAGCATAAGTAAGATGCTATATCCATTTAATAAGATACCAACTCAAGTATCCGTGCAATATAATGTCAATTCGTGCTTTTCGATATATTACTACTGATTTAATGAAATAATGTAGATTTGAAGCTTTTAAAATTTCTTCGTTACACTTTTTGCTATTATTATTTATACAAATTAACAAATCCAACTCCAAACAATTTACTTTTATTATTATAAATACATTATTATGAATCTAGAAATTAAACAATTTTTAGAATAATTAATAAATATAACAATTTATTAATCGACAGCTATAACAATATAGTAATGTATTTATAATAATAAAAGTAAATCATTAGGAGTTTGATTTGTTAATTTGTATGTAGTGTAATACGTTGGGTACTTGACTTGATATTTTATTAAATGGACATACAAATTAGCATTTTATCATATTGCTTGGAATCATAAACTGCCATCTTATCGTACGAAAATGCGAATTAGCATCATATTCTATAAAAACATGAATTGGCATGTTATAATATGAAAATGTGAATTGGCATGTTACAATACTCTTGTTGGAATAAGCATCTAATAAATAGGAAGCGTCAATAAAATTGCCGGATACTGGATATCGGATATTCGAAAAGAATGACACCGGTATTTGATCCCGCGGTCAAATATCCGGTAGAGAAATTATCCGCTGGATATCAAATTTTCCAGATATCCGACACAATGTCTCCATTCTATTAAAGAAAAAGATAAGCAAGGGAAAAATAGCTATAATAATTTTATTCTAATGAAGATAGATTCCCAACAAACAAGAATGGATTAAAATGGATTGAAATTTTTTTCTGAATGCGTTTTTTAAATAGCGTATACTTTTTTTTAATTTAATTGGATTCAATTGGATTCAATTAGATTCAATTGGATGCATTTGGATGCAAATTGGGTCATTTTCATCTCTAATCATCGCAATTATTTTTGTTTAAGGCTTGTTACAAATTCACATTGCGCTTATAAGCATGTGGCTGATTTTAGAAATACTTTAAATCGTAAGCACCAAGAAATAGATTTGATATTCAGTAAAGAAATAAAGTTTCTCGTTTGTGACATTTAGGCATGTTATATATTTTTATGCTCACTGAAAATGGAGAGGTAAATTAAATGTTTATATTATGTTAAAAATATTTGGCATTTATAAAAATTGACTAATGATTTTTTATTTAATATATTTTAAATATTTTTATGTTTAAAAGTTGAAATATAAGTGAAGTTAAAAAGATTGTTGTTTATCTTGTAATAAATAAAATATATAAATGTAAAAAAATAGATCTTTTTAAAATTAAGATATATTATTTTTATAAACATTGAAAAAATAGTGTAGAACATTGTGTTAGAGGGCATTGTTTTATATCCTCTATATTTTAGAGTAACGTAAATTAGTACAAATTATTCCAAGAAAATGATAATAATGTTAATATTGTTTATTCCTGGGAAATGTCGATTATTTGTTGAAATAATTTGTATTGTATGGGAATTATATGTTGAGAATAAACTATGTACATAAAATATCTGATTTATATACGTTTAATAGATATAAAAATATAACAACATAATATACATTATCATGTCATACTTAAATATTTCGTAAGATTATTTGCATAATATTTCACAACGTAGATGCATGATATGTCTTATATTTACATTTTTTATATTTATAAAGATCAGCTCAACCAATTGGTAGAATTGACAGACATTTTATATGTATGTTCATTGAATTGAATAATATAGCGGTTGCATTACTCAATATCTTATTAATTTTTTTACTTGCTTTTTCGCTACATTAGTTTATTTTATAACATATATCTTATATGATGAAGTAAAAATAAGTATAAGAGTAGAAATAAGCACGAAATAAATATATGTTATGCATAATATAAACAATTGAATAAAGTCTGTGATATTATCAAATAGAAATATTGGTGGAGCCAACTTAAAGATGAATACGCAGAGTGAGGTAATGTTTTTTTTAAACTAAATTAAGTTAAAGTTAATATCTTATAAAATTAATAAAATTAAATTAAAAGTTGAAGGAATAAAGAATTAACTTAATAAAAGTTAAGTTAAGGTTGAATTAACTTAAGTTTAAAAAAAAGTTAATTTTGAAAAAAAATATTTTTGAGATCAGAATGTCCTAATTTTTCTTAAAATGAGACTTTTACTTTAAATAACACTTACAAATATAAATTATTAGATAAATTTAATTTTATTCACATGTAAGTTACTTATACATATATAATAAGAGTCATACATCATAAGGCGTTTTTGTCAAAATTTTGCGAGATAGAAGAATATATGTTTGCATTATTTCTCTTTCTTTAACCTTTATCTAACTTTCTTTAACTTCTGTTCATGTATGTTTACGATTACATAGACTAAATCTGTTACAAAAAATGAAAGCTATCTTTAATGTAGCTTGGAGCATTTGGCATATTCTTTTTGATAATGTTATGTAAGTAAAGTGAGAGATAGTAAAATGGACTGTTTAATGAAGAAACAATAATTCTCAATAGGTTACCAGCTTTATGAATTTTTATTAATTCATAAGCTCTGGGAATATTTTAGTCCGTTGTGAGTAGTCTTCGATATGTGGAATCCTCAATAAATTCCTTGTACTTCCATCTCGTGAGTAATGCATGTAAATCTTGAGTCAATTTATTTATCGGATCTTTTTGAATTTTTAATAAGTCTTTACATCAGAAAGAATCTCCTTCATTTTCGTATACAGGGTTGGCCATATTCGACGGAAAGATGTTTTTTTCTTCAATCATGGGAAAAAAACACATTTTTTGCTGTTCATTTTAAAAATCATTTAATAGGGTTCAAGGAGATTTGTGTACATCATTTTTTGAATATGATATCTCTTAAATGACCGCCTTGAGCCTGCATGGCGAGTAGTGCCCGTTTTGCAGCGTTTTCCATCGTTTTGACCAATGTTTCGGCCGATATGGCGGCTATTTCCTGTCGGATGTTGGCCTTAAGTTCGTCTAGGGTCCTTGGCTTGTTGACATAAACCTTTGATTTCAAATAGCCCCACAAAAAGAAGTCTGGAGCCGTTAAATCTGGTGAACGCGATGGCCATTCAAAATCACCATTTTTTGACATCAAACGTCCAGGGAACAATTGTTTCAAGAAATTGATAGTGGCTCGAGCTGTGTGTGGTGGAGCGTCATCTTGTTGAAACCAGAAGTGCTCCATGCCATTATCACGAACAATTGGCATCAAAAAATCACTTACCATATCACGATAACGCTCCTGATTGACGGTAACCGTTTCGCCAGCTTCATCTTCGAAAAAGAACGGGCCAATGATCATATCGGCACAAACACCGCACCAAACAGTTACTTTCTGGGCATAAAGAGGTACCTCGTTAATGATTTGAGGATTTTCAGTACCATAGAACCGACAATTTTGTTTGTTTACGGTTCCGGTTAACGTGAAATGAGCTTCATCGCTCATGATGATTTTTTGCCAAAAATTTTCGTCAGTTTCAACCATTTCGATTACTCTTTGGGCCCATTCCAATCGACGTGGCTTATCGACAGGTAACAGTTTTTGCGTCAGTTGAACTTTGTATGGGAACAAATGCAAATCATGATGCAATATGCGACGTAAAGTGGTTCGTTTTATGCCCAACTGCAGATCGACGTGTTTGAGATGTTGTTGGAGACCTCTAAACACTGGCCTGTACGAGTGCGATATTATCATCCGATCGCCTTGGTCGCATTTTATTTGGATGCTCGGGATTAGTAAGTGCCTCACCAGTTGAAAATCTTTTCAGATCTTTCCGTCGAATATGGCCAACCCTGTATATAGGTGTTCTTGTTACAATATATTTAAATAAAATCTGTATATATTTAAATAAATTCATTATAAATTATTATTATTATTATATTTATTGTAATTTACCTTAAAATTAATTAAAAACCGTAAAATTCTTGAATATAATTGGTCTTGCTTTTAGTTCCTTACTGGATCTAAATGTATAAACCAATCATATTCAAAAATTTTACAACAGTTGCAAAGCTGTTTCCTCTGCTGAACGCAGCCAATGCTAAGGAGGCTATAGTGGGAATTCAAGGGCTGGTGGGAATTAGCTTTTTTCTTCATATATGATTAAACGAAATCCTTTAGAACTTTAGACCGAACAAGAAGAATTAAGATTCTTCATGTACAGATGTCGCCTGAATTGCGTACTGGATCTCGTTTGAAGCTGAAGTTGTTTGGAAAAAAAGAAAGAAATTACACGTATATAGTGAATAGTATGTCATCATGAAATTTTTTTTATTATCGCATCACATTCTCTGCAGATGAAAAGAGACGAAATCTATCAAATAAGCTCAGTGTCTCATGATAAGAGACATAAAGTTAACATAAATGTCATTTTATTTTTATTATTTATTGAACATCAAGAAAGATAGAATGATGTTTGTGAATTTAAAACCTTCCACGATGCTGTATTATTATAAAAATCAGTTCGAGATCTCGAATGATAAAGGAACTCACAAATCACACGTTGGTCATGTGACCGAATTATTCAAATGCGATTTGTTAGTTCTCTCTCTGTTCGAGATCTCGGACCGATTTCTGGTATCGTGGAAATAGACTTTAAAAAGAAAGTATTCATAGTCTCTCACTCTACAACACTCTGTGTGTGTGTAAAAAATCACTCATACCATTGTACTTTTATTGTTTATTGTGTTTCAATAGTTATAAATGTATATAGCTATAAGATTATCCTCTTACTGGTTCTAAACACAAGGAAAAGGTCATTTGATCATTTAAATCATTTTTATTTCCAACCGTTAACACATATTTGGTACATTGCGATATAATATAATATACAGTATCATAGTAGTAATAAGGCATTTTAATTATCATGACAGATCTTTTAGCTACGGAAACAGAAGATAATTTATCTACATACAAATATAAGTAAGTTTATAGTTTTTCTATTCTTTCAATTTTTGTAGAAATACACGTCTACTTAACAGTTTCGGAATAATGATGCATATAGATGTTAATCATTCAGAATCGGATTTACTGTTTAACACATGACATGTCACAAAAATCGTTATAGTAATAAAATTATATATAATTTAAATGTGATTTGTAAAATAATAGGATTTTAATACGTCACAGATGAGGAAAGTAAATTATTAAATATAGAACGCACAATCTCTCTTACATCAGTTGTAATTCTTCAATGACATGTGCAGTTTTTATAAATTTGCAACATTTTAGATAAGAAACATTCAAATAATAATCTTTATCTGTTTTTTTTCCGCGAAGACAACAACTGTAAATTATTTCATTAATTAACTATTTTTTTATGACAGTATATACTTTATAACATTACAATTATTTTTGTTTAAGGCTTGCTCTAAAGTCGTGTTTTAAATATAAGAATTTCGAGGGAACCATAAATTGTTATAAGGCACCATCAGAAATAAACTTTATGTTCAGTAAAAAGCTAAAGTTTCTCATTTGCAATTTTTTGTTAGAGTGTTCTAGTACATTTATAATTTTGTTGATTACTGAAGATGGAGAGGTATATACTATATAAAATTTTATATTATGATAAAAGAATATTTGATATTTGTAAAAAATTACTAATGATTATTCAATATATTTTAAATATTTTTCTATATTTAGGAATTGAATTATAAATAAAGAATTAACAAACATTATTATTTTTATTTAGTTAATAAATAAAACATGTAAAAATGTAAATAATAGAAAATGATAAAATAAATTTTGTCTTTAAAAAATTTAGATTAGGTTATAAATAATAATATTTTTTTACATATTTTATGTTGCTACTATTATAACAAGTTACAAAAAATAGACCCTCTCTTTATGGAGAGTGATATTTCATTATCTTATTAATACTATCGATTCTGTAACTTTTTTCTGTAACGATAGTTTGGTACCGTTACGTTGTCGTTGCCAGCTTTTCATCATGTATTATAATAGGTCTATTTTCTATAGTTGAATTAGTGTACACTTTCGGAATTTAAAGTGAGAAAAGTATGAGATTGATATATAAATATTTGTCGAAAGTGAAAAAGAGAGTTCTCATGCAGTCTAGTGCAAGAAATAGACAAAATATTTGCGTAACGATAAAATAACGATACCGATTATTATCGTTAAGAATTACAGAATCGAGATACTGAGATACTACTCTGTATAGATACGGCTACCGACAGTTGTCGATATCGTTAACTAACGTTAGTCAATGTTAAAGACGAAAAAAAGGAATAAGCGCTGCTCTTTGCTTTACTTTTACATTATATTATTTTATTTTTTAACATTTCATGAATCAAATTAATCATAGTACGAAATAAGGATATAATATGTAATATATAATAAGTAAAATCTATAATAACCTTTAATTATCTTTAAAAGAAATATTATTGGAGAAGTAACTTAAAGGTGTATGAAAAATTCGGTAAATTATTTGATGTCCGTTATTGGCCTGATGTAAATGATTGGACCAACATACGCATTGTAAAAACCTCATTTCATCCCTCTAACTCTCTGGTTTTAACTGATGATGGAAAGGTAAATTTATGAATAAAATATTATACTAAATATAATAATAATTTATATTGAATTTATTTAAATATACGGATTTTATTTAAATATATTATGATTATTTAATTTAGATATATTATTTAACTCCATTCCAAATTTGGTGGAATGAACCTCATCGCAAAGTACGCAACTATATCAGGCAGATAAATATCGAAGGAAAAATCACACACATTGCTTGCGGTGAAAATTTTTATGTGGTTATTAGTAATAACGATGAAGTATATGAGTGGGGTTTGTCTGATAAATATAATTTCTATACAGCTAAAGATAAAGACAGTTTTATGACAGATCCATATAAAGTGATTCAATTCTCAGGCTCAACAGTTGGTAATATATTTGTTTTTAAAACACACATATTCATATATATTATATATGTTGTATATATTGGGTCATTTAAAAAGTATCCGCGGTTTTTTCATTCAAAAATTGAACAAAAAACCGCGGATACTTTTTAAATGACCTAATATATATATATATTAGTAAAAAAGTGAAGATATATAAGTAAATCTAGAATTTATGAATATGATACTATTAAATAAACAAATTTCTCTAATTTCGATATTTTAGTTAAAGTTGTTTGTGGACATTTTCATACACTTGTCCTCACTGACAAAGGAAAAGTCTATGCCTGGGGTGCTAACTATAAGAAACAATTGAAGTCATTTCATATTGATGAAGTACTAACTCCTTTTATGGTGAATTATTTAATTGTTTTTGTTTGTAATTTTCGTGATAAAAGGAACAAATAAAATAAACTAGAAAATTTTGCAATCACAGATAAATATACCTAATGTAAAGAAAATATCAGATATCGCCATCATAGAATATGCGAGCATTGTCAAATCTAGCGAAGATCAACTCGTCTATATACGGGGTGAGCTATTTGGAAAAAAAATTGAGGAATTTGCCATCTGCGAATACACAAATATATTTGACATATGCAATTTGACGATGGCACAATCACCGATATCTATTTTTCATACATATACAGATGAAGAAAATATGATATTAAGCGATTTAGAAGCGGCATTCAATGATAATGTAAATTTCATTCTCTATGCTAATGCATTAATATACTTTAATAGATTTTCAATTAATTGGAGGCCTGCCAGGTGTCGCAAGCCGTTTGTTAAATATTTTCATACGTTAAAAGTACTTGCTTCCATCCTCCTTTTTATCCTTTTTATTCTATAGATTTTTTTATTTATTCTATAACACGTCTTTTATATGATAATAATTTTTTTCTTCTTATATTATATTTGTTACATATATTTATTTCGAACAATTCTTATTTTTTAACTCTCTTTTCTCATATTTAAAGTCCTCGAGCTGTTTTACAATAGAAGTTGGAAAGAAATCTATCTATGTTCACAAGTATATTCTGAAAATCCGTTCATCATATTTCGCAAACATGTTCCAGTTTAGTGGACTTGAAAATAAACAAAGGTAATTATTTATGAAATATGCATTTTTATTAAAAACTTGTAATGTTTGACTCATTTGGTGCACTTTAACATGTTTGGAACAGGGTTATCAAGTATGATGATTATTCGTATATTGTGTATAGAGCGTTTTTTAAATATTTATACACCGGTGTAATCGATCTATTGTCTTTGGAAAACGAATTAGGTGAGTTTTAATTAAATACATTGGTATCATCTTCTATTCATAATTAAAATGAATGTTTCGTTGCAGAGCTTTTAAAGTTATCTAACAAATATTGTATGTTTAATCTTGAGAAAGATTGTATTCGAATAATAAAAAAAAAGATAACAATATTCGACGTTTTCTATATTAAAAAAATAGCAATGCAGTATGGCATAAAGGTAACTGACGGTATCACTTTTTTCTTTTCTTTCTATTATTTCTTTTCCAAAATAAAATATTCGATCATTTTTTTTATAAGATTGATTTACTGTCCAATTAGGATTTTATTCTTAATTATGTATTCTTCTTTTATATTAAAACATAAATTAAAAATAATTCTTTAATGCTCATATAACTTTCAAACAAAATTAATAAATAATAACCCAAGTCAACAATTAAAACGAGTTATAATTAGATGTGACAATGTAAAAATTTTTATTTTTTCACAATATAATTTTTTAACGATACGTTCCGACTACACTTAGTCCTCATCAGTTGCAGAATATATTTACCCCATATAATAAAATTAAATGAACAATTTAGAGGATCATCTCAACTTCGATTTTCAA
Organism: Acromyrmex echinatior; assembly: GCF_000204515.1. The sequence continues at coordinate 1,016,164 of NW_011627302.1, forward strand.
TAGTCAATATAAATGCAACTATATTATATTTAGTTGATTATATTATATTTGTCATTGATTGAATAATAAAACATAGTAATGATGAGTCATAATCCAACTAATTTGTTGATTAAGTGAGAAAGGTCAGTCAGTGTGAGTAATAAAAAGTTTTTAGTGAAATTACAGACGTAGATTGATGAAATTATATGAAATGGTTGTATGTGCGTCCTTCTTGATACTATCAGTAATTAAAATATTCATGAGGCAAACGCACATAATAGATCTTAATGAGTTAGCAGCTGTCTATTGCGATTGCAAAGTAAAAAATTTAGAATCTAATACTGTTCACATGATACAAGATCTTGATTGCAAGAGAGTTTAACTGACAGCAGTCGCGTTTAAATCTCTTGCAATGACTATTGAAAATCGAAGTTGAGATGATTCTCTAAATTGTTAATTTAATTTTAATTATATGGGATAATTATATTTCTGCAACTGATGAGCTAAGTGTAGTCGAAACGTATCGTTGGAAAATTATTATTGTGAAAAAATAAAAATTTTTACATTGTCATATAATTATAGCTCGTTTTTATTGTTGACCTTATTATTTATTAATTTGTTCTTCTTTTATGTTTCTTTTATTTATTCATATTTCTGTCACATTAAAATGTTCTTCATTGAAAATTCTTTATATCATGTACGAATTAAATTGCAAGACTAAATCAAATCCCTAGTCACTACAACTGTTCTATTATTAATCTATTTAATTAGTTTCAGTTTAAATGTTAAAATTTATTAAATATAAAAAAATATAACTTTATTCTGTATAGTTAATTTAATTATTTATATATATCATATAATTTTCAGGAATTGGAAGATTATTGTTTCAATTTTATCTTAAGACACAATATAGAAGATATATACTGATACGATTTTATTTTGATTTTAAGATATCAATAATTATTTACTTTTTGGAATAAAAAAAAACATCTTTACAACATTTATTTAATATTTATGTTATTTAATATTTAATATTTATGCTAATCACTAATTTAGGAATTGGAGATCATTACTTGAACAAACGTAAATCCTGTTTTTTGTATGCTGAACACGAATCCGTTTTCTAAATTTGACTATGATCCTTTCAGAATTTTGAGAAAAATGTCAAATTCAGAAAATAATGATTTTTAAGGAGGTATTACTTTGTCGCATTGTTTTTTAAGAGATATTTAAGAATTTTTTTTTTTTTTGAAAAAGTGAGTGAATATTTTTTAAAATAATTTTTTGGGTTTTATTTATTGTAGTTTAAAAATAAAATTTTTACTTTTTTTTAATAAAAAATGTGAATAATATTTGACATTTTATAAATCCATTTTTTCTCTGCATCATTTATAGAGATCGTCGGTGACTATGACTCCGGGTCTCCCAGCGAACGAAATAAAAATAAAAGTTCATTTTAATCAGGACACTTGCGATTATCGTATGAACTAGAATAATTCATTTCGCATAATAAATAAATGACACTTGTTTTTAAAAAAAAGTTCGATTTTTACGTTTTTGTAAAAATGTTTTCTCCAAAAAATATAAAAAATTAAATTATCAAAGTAATTTCAGTTTCGATGATAAAAGAATGTGTATTTTATAAGCCCTTAAAATTTGAGCTAATATGCGAAATCAACAGCATCAGCGCATTGTGTCAATCTATCTTTATTGTTCATTAAACGTAGATATAATTTGAATTGATTCTCAATGTGACTTCTTCATCTAATTTGTAAAAATATTACAAAACACAATTTTACTAAAGAATCAAGACAAACCAAAAAATTAAGTAAAAAATTTGAAACCAGTAGGAGAATTGTGTTCAAACTTTTACACAGATATCCATACGTAATAATGAAATAATCTATAAAGTTTATATATATTTTTAGTATTATCACCGATGAGATATAATAGTATTAATTTTAAATGTAATTCTTTAAACATTTTTTCCAATTCGAATTCAACCGCGTAGCGCGGTGGTTACGTCGCGCTACAAGTCAAACGAACGTCTGCTCTACCTTTTATTCCCTGTTCTTCTTCACTTCGATGGGTCCAGCTCAGTATTTACGTAGAATACACTGAAAATACACATACATTTTTTCATGCGATTGCGACGGATGGGAAGAAGGTCCAGTGAAGTGGATGAAGATTTGAAGAATCGGAGTACAGTAGTAGTCAGCATGACGTTTGCGGTGCCAACGGGTTAGGGGAGCGAGCGCCACATTGCTCGGCGTTGGCCCGGTTGGCCACCGCGTGTGTGGCGTGTACTTATACACGCATGACGTTTCCGTGAAACGTCGTGGTCCGGTTTCTTGCAGTGGAGCCGCTCGTCCGTCCGCCGTCTGTCTGTTGTGCCGCGTTCACCGCTCAGTGAACATACACTCCTGTCGGCCAAGATGGTGACGATGAAGGGACGCAAGAGCTCGAGCAAGAACCCACCGATCCTCAGCCACGAGTTCGTCATACAAAATCATGCGGACATCGTCTCCTGCGTGGCCATGGTCTTCGTGATTGGACTCATGGTGCAGGTCGGTGGCAGCTATCCCGGCGTTTGTTTTCCAGTTCTGTTTAGAATTTACATCCGTTTCGATTTATATTCTTTTGGCAAAATGGGAGAGTCGCTTTTATGAGAATTCCCCACGAAGCTTTCGCTCTGGATTGTGTTCTGTAGAAATTTGGAGGACAGCCGAAAAGTAGGATGGCCATATGTTAGGAGTTGTTCCTGTCAAAACAAATTTGACTCGTCACACATACGTATACATTTTTATTTATTGTATTTGAGAGTATTTCTTTTTCAATCTTGAGTTTTCATTTACATTTTTATGAACACTTTAATTGTGATAAATATCTTATTAGAATAAACACGTTAATTCTTCAATATTATATTTATAAATTTAATATGCTATTATAATTGCCTTTTTTATATTGATTTTGGAAAAGAAGGAGAAAAGTATTTATTGAAATGTTAAAATTTATTTCGTCAAAATTTAATTAATCTAATTATACTGTTGAGAGTTACATTGTGGATTTTTTGAGGCTACTTTAATGTAGCCTATTAAATTAAAATTGAATTAAATTCAAAATTATTTTCTATATCAGGTTACATCGCCATGGGCCTACATGTTTATTGCTATTCATCATAATGTGACCAATACTACCGAGGATCCGACAGCAGTGGTGAAGTATACTACAGGATGGAAAGATGCATGTGCAGTGTTTTTTTACTTCTTGATAACCATCATAATGCATGCTGTACTTCAGGAATATATATTTGATGTAAGTATATCTTTCTGATGATAAAATATTGTCTAGCTGTAAGAATATATTTAAACTCTTTCACTGATCAATTTTGTCGACAGAAAATTTCCAAACGACTTCATCTCAGCAAAGTTAAGCTTTCTAAATTTAATGCGTCCAGTCAATTAATAGTATTTTATGCATTATCTGCATTGTGGGCCATTGATATTATAATCAGGTGATACAGATTTTAATAAATAATACTAAAAAGAGATATAAGAGAAAGTATCAATAGAATAACGTTTCTTTTTCTTTTAGAGAGAATATACTTTTGAACATATGGACATTGTGGGAAGAATACCCAGCGCCGATGTCCGCTTCCCTAAAACTATTTTTCATTGCCCAGCTTTCTTATTGGTTGCATTGCTATCCCGAGCTCTATTTTCAACGAACTAAAAAAGAAGACATTTTGCAACGTGTCGTCCATGCAACTGTTGGATTAATCTTTACATTCGCAGCTTATTTTTTCAAGTAATATTATAATATATAGATTTACTTTATTTTATATTTTCGCAAAATTTGTATTAAAATATATATATATATATATATATATATTTGTTATTCTCCTCAGCTTCCAACATCTTGCCCTAATCTTATTAACTTTCCATTATGTGGGAGATGCTTTGTTACATGCAGCCAGACTGGTTCACTTTATTAGTCAAAAAGAAAAGAGAGCTAAATGTAAGTTGCTTTCATTGAATTACTATACATAATAATTGTCATTACTATACATAATAATTAATATATTTGTCGCCGTTTATTTATTTTATAGTATCATTCCTGGTTGCCAATGCAACTTACGTGTTCGCACGTATTACGACTATCGCGCTTACGTGTGTAGTGTTTCTGTATGGTTTGAGGAAACAGGAGTTTAAACTTGACTATGTTGCCGGCAATTTTAATACTCCTGTTGTACAATTCTCGGTAGCAATTATTGTCTCGCTCTTCCAAGGCTACCTTCTATATTTCTTTATTATGAAGCAAATCAAGTATGCACGCGAGAACGCTACGCCTGTTGTCGTGAAGACGAAGCCGAAGCAGAAGCCGAAGAAACGAGAAGGTGAAAATCCGTAAAGTTCTTCATTTATTTTATTATATATTTTATTATTATTGATTTTATTTTTATTATCTACGTCAAAATTTATTTCATTGAAGTAAAATGCATGCATATTGTATCTTTGCAGGCAAGAAATCAGCCTTGTCCGAAGACGACGATCTCCCAGAAGTTGATCAAGCAACGAAGAAGAATCTGAGAAATCGTCCTTCAGCCAAAGCAAAATAGACGCTCAATAAATTGGAGAAATCATCCCTACAAGGCTGATTGGATGTTCGATTTTATTCGTCTGTATATCACGAACATGTTAAAATGTTTGATTAAGGCTGCGGTCTACTTGCTTCTTCCAAATGCTTTAAACGCTATGCTCCAAATGCTACGCTTGGATTACCAATATATTATTGTTCCACATGCTATAGCAATCTCTTATGTAATTTCCCCGCTAAATATGTTGAAATGCTCCAGTCAACTGAATCCATCTTCCGAGGATGTGTTCAGATACTCATCTGAGTACTCCCCAAGTATCGTGTAATTCTTGTTTAATATTTAGTGGACAATAAGGCTAAAATGATATCTGAGTGGCACTCGTTTGGGAATTTGAACATAGCTCGAAACAATTGATGCGAAAGTAGGCGAAAACGATGACGTATTAATGACCAGTATATATACTAATAATAACCATAATAAGAATTAGTGGAAACGTCAAGTGATCGAAGTTGATCCAGCTACATTAATGTTTGCATACGCAGTGCTTTCAAAGTATATGCTTTGTAAGGTTTGAAGAGCCAAGACCGCAATCTAAGATGTACAAAAATGTATTCTTCTTAATGTAAAAATACGAAACTTCCATAATGTTACTGATTAAGAATCGCGACAGCAGAATAATGAAGTATTCGATACTTAATTTTGTATTTAACAGAGATGAAAAAATCGGATTTAAAATATTTTATGAAAGAGATACATCATTTTGGGCAGAGATAGGCACTGCGCCATTGGATGTGTTTTTAACTACAAATCTCAATTTTTTAAATCATTTTATCGCATTCATATAAATTGTACAACTAAATATTGCATTCATATAGAATCACAGAATATTAATTGCGCATTTTGGTACGTTGTCCTTTTATGCGCGTCGTACATTTTCTAGAGAAATTTATATAATTTATCGCTGTTTACTGTTATTTAAAATTCTATGAATTTTTTTTGCGCAATTTCTTTCGATGAATTTTTAAAGTTAGTTAGAATAAGACCATTTAATTTTCCAAATCTTCAATCTTTCCTTCTCCACTGTCTGACTGATTCAGATTGAGAAGAGATTGAACAAAAATTGAGTTCCAGAACCAGACATAAGCTTGAATCGATCTTGTTTATTATCTTGAATTGTTTTTGGAATAAAATATTCGAGTAGATTAGAGACAAACGCATTGTGCTAGCATTAAGTTACAAGACAAAAAAATATATAATAGGTATAATGTGCACGAAATAATACTCTGGACCATAAATGTGTTATAATAATCATGTCACGTAAAAATATACATATCTTATGCAATTACAATATTGTTATACTTATATAAGTTTTACTATTTTTTAATACATGTATTTATATCGAAAGTGAATCTATATGGAAAGTGTTTCGTTATTATATTGCTTTGCGAATAGTTAAATTTCTTCAAAATTGCTATTCCAAGGAAAACGAACCGTTGATAAAAGGAAAAAAGGAAATAAAGTTTTGAGAGATCATTTTTTGTAGGTGTTTTCACTGTTCTGCGAACTTTATATTGTCGAATTTATAATCTTAATTCTATGTTTAGTCGTACAATCAATTGTCAATTTTTTATTTGCATTTATGATTTATTTTTTCCAGAGATGTAATGATTGTTTAAAAATTAATTTATTGGCTATCTTGTTAAATAATAATTGTATTGAATAAGATTCATATTGTGTATTTCTTTTTATATACTTGTTAATCTTTTTTTTCGTGATTTATGCAGAAGTGATCATCACGTCTCTGACGAAACTGTAGACTAAAAAGAAGAATCTTGATTTTTTTAAATATATATTGTCACGTGTATCATAAATAAAAAATATATCAATTAGAGATATCCAATTTTATGTGTACATCTATTTTTAAAGAATAAGTAATTTCATTAATATTTTTATGCAACGATATAAAAAAAGAAAAAATACTGCATACAATTTTTTTTAATTGAACATTTAACAATTTTAATAGATATCTCAGTTCTAAAATTTTATAGTTTTTGTTTTTAATCGAGTTTGATGGACAGGAAGGAACACTATTGACTCAAAATGATGATCGGCAGATGATACTCCTGACAGTTCTGACTGCGGGCGCTGGTGTAGTCGGTCAAGCGCAGTGTAAATGGTGTTGCAGTGCAAATCAGTGCAAATCCAGCAATTTATCTAGCTGTCGTTTACGTTGACCGTCGTAGCCGTCAGAGTCAGTGGTCGCAGGAAGATGGGAAAATGTATTTGAAACGTACATCGAAGCTGCTGGATCTCACAGTGTCGCGTACTACCGCGGATGTGCATCTGCGCGATTTAACGTGCCCGATATGTCGCGGCATTCTGATCGAACCAGTGACGCTGCCGTGCACACATAACCTCTGTCTACGCTGCCTGCAGGGTACATTCGAGCACAACAGCCTGACCTGCCCACTTTGCCGGGTCCGGGTGGGTTCCTGGCTGCGCACCGCCACCAAGTCTGAGACTTTGGTGAACCACGGCCTTTGGCAGCTGATTAGGTCCAAGTTCCCGAAGGAGGTCGAGAACAAGCACAATGGCGAGGAGGGGGATCTCGGCTTGGACGCTGGTGAGTGTGTGTGTATGTATATATATATATATATATATATATATATACACATACATGTATATATATATATGCATCACATACATGCACGTATCCGCGCGCGCACGTACATACATACGCATACACTCATGTATGTCAGCAATAAACAAATGTAACATAACCTAAGCGATTGTGTTTACTTATTTTATTGAATGACATTTCGCATGCTTCTTAAAGATGCTTTTATGGCTTATGTAATTTTGATGTAGTCGTTTCTTCATTTCACAGTATCATTGTCTTCTTCAAAGATTTTTAGTTTAACTTTTTGTGGGGTTGGTCATCCTAGGTATAGTTTTCTTAAAAACTTTGTTCTAGAAAAGGAAACTAAAAAATATGACTTAGATGCCTAGAAGTCTTAAATTTTATTATGTTTACGTTCTTCTCTCTCATAAGGGAATGATTAATGTAAATTTAACTATAACATGATATACTACTGATAAAGGAATATAACTACAAAGATTTTTTTTTGGAGTATTCCAAGCATCCCCTATCTATCAACTTAGGTATCTTTAAACCATCTATCTATTTAAAGGTTAATAGCGTTGGTAGCTGTGATTATTTCTTAGCTGTTAAATTTTCCAAATAGCAGGTGATATCAAATGATGTCTTAATATTGTCTTGACAACATCTTTAACATCAATAAAAAACGTTATTAAAACGTTATCTTGCTTAAATTATTGATATAAAATGATTGTAATTGAAGAATACATAGTATTCAATATGCAAAATAGAAGTACTTTGTGTATTGAACATGATAATTTTGTCAAGATACTAAAAGATACAGAAAAGTATTTTTCTTGTGGACAGATTATGCGGCAAATAGAATACTCAGTGCAGCTGGAGAGATACACCGGGAATACAAGGCTCAACTTCAAATGGCCCAGGAAGAGATGCGTCGTGAGAGGCAAGCTGAACAAATGGCCAGTGAAGCATTGATTCAGAAGATTCAGGCAGAGGATCAGCTGCTGTTGGCACAGTTGGCGCAGGATCAATTGCTAGCTAAGAGTCTGGCAAAGCAGCAACAGAAGGAAGCTACAAAATGTTATAACGAATGCTTGACCACATCAGTGCCGAGTTATGTTTTTAACGAGTCCAAGTTTAACTATACAGCTATACGTGTAAATAATACCGAAGCACCACGAACCGAAACTGCATGCTTAGAAGGCAGGCATATGGGTCTTCCTGAGTCTGTCAAGGACAACTCAAAAACAAGACAAATGAATGCATTGTTATCCAAGATGGGAATGTATTCCAATGTATGCGGCTCTAAGGAAATAAACGTGTCCAGCACGCATAAAAATCCGCCTACATATTGTTGCCAGAAACAATTACCCGTTTATAACGCTGTTGCGAAGAAACATCAAACAGTATCAAAGTTTACCCAACCTAGCACTTCAAATTATTCCACTGATCCCGGATGCTCCACGTCCAGGGCTTACGCGATAGAGACTAAGGAAGAGTTACGAATACCGAGCGATGTAGTGAACAACAAGAAGAAGAGTCTCGGGATAGAGGTGTGCATGACGCTGACCGACGATGACGAGAGGATAGGTAGCGCCGAAAGCTCTGGCAGTCACGATAGTATAAATCAAGAAATCCATCATTTCAAACCGATTAAGACAGCGCCAAGGACGAAATTGCAAATTTCTTCAGGTATATATTTATCAGAAAGAAAGAGAGGAGATAATATTTGATTATTTGTAAAAGAAACCTAATATTTATGTTGTATCTGTTCTCAGATGGAAAACAGATTGATCCGAAGTTGATTAGGGTGATCCCTATTTTAAAGAAAGTATCTAACGCAGAGCCAACAGCTCCATCGTTGACACACGTGAAACGTATTGGATGCTCTTGGAGCGCCTTCAGAGGTAAATTTTGAATGTTTGCATACAAATTTTCTATCTCGCTTCCATTAAACTTCAAATATATATCTGTTTCATTTTAAGTACAAGTACATAATTTAGTCAACAATTTAGTCTGTTAAAGAACAGACCTGTTATAGATATGTTATGTACGATTAATTAAATTCTTAATTAAAACTGTAATTAAAAATTTTTTTTTTTATTTAATTATAAGATGTCGTTACAGGTAAAATAAAACAGGACGTAAAGGAGAAACACGCAGTGCACAATCTGAAGGATAATACGTCGAGGACATCGATTGATCAGAAACCATCGACGTCATTCGTTCATTCCCAAACAATTTCGAATAAGTCAATGACGAAGCCTCAGACAAATGATGCTATCCGTCGACTTGATTTTATACCCGAATCGTCGTTTGATAGCAATAAAAATTATACGAAGAATGCAAATAAAATAATTAATGGTACTAAAGTGAGCAAGAAGTCAGATGATGAGGAATGGGACGCGAGGAAAACACGCAAGTCCTGGAGACCGATCATGCAAAATGGTATGGTAACGAAATCTAATCGGTATAAAAATTTGCGGAGCAGCAGGAAAGAAAGCAGACTTACTGTGAATGTGATAGACGAAGAGGAGGACGATCCAACGAGCTCCAATCCGACATTTAATAAAACAAGTTCGCAAGATGACAAGCGGGATGACGATGATAATGTAGCCGTCGAAAATATAGCCGAACGAATTAAAAGGAGAAAAGAAAACATAGACATAAAGATGTCGGAGTCAGAAATGGAATCTACTGCGTCTAAAAGAAGCAGAATAGCAACGAAGAAGAAAGCCTTACCTGAGAGGATAGACGAGAACCAAGTCACGTTCTCGACATCTCAAGATAGTACGGAGACCGACGAAAATTTCACGGGGAGGACGAAACGGCGAAAAATGAGCAAAAGGAAGTCCACGCGTAACTCAACGAGGACCTCCTCCATGGCAGGTGAATCGGACGGTGCGTGTAACAAGAATAATAGTAAGTTCAATTACGACTCGCCGCCGGAGTCTTGCGACGAAATAGAATGTGTCTCGGAAAGCGAACGTCCCATGGACAAGCTCTCGGATGAGGAATTGATCGAGGAACAGCAGCGAATCGAGCGAATGCTGTTGCAAGAGCGGGCGGATTTCGAACTGGCACGTCGTTTGCAGGCCGAGTACGACGAAATGGAGCAAATAGCCGGACGTACCCGACGCTCGAGAAGGGCCATCGAGAGTGAGAGAAGCGTCAACGTGAACGCGCGTGAAATCAACACGGCGAGGACTGTCCGTAGGACGAGCGGTGCGCGCAAGACGGTAAAACGAAATTCGGCTGTCAGTACCGCGACTAAGGGAAAACGTGGCAGGCCAAAACGCATAAAAATCACGGTTGATGCACGTGAAGACGAGACTCGCACGCGATAATCATGTCGCGGCGCGTGAGAACCCTCCACAATTGGATGTTCCTATAAGCCATACGTTTGACGAAAGAAGATTCGAAAGAAAAGCCGCAACTTTTGTATAGTGTCTTGTGTATTTTTTAACAAATCATTTGCGTCGTATCGAATATGTACCTGGATACATTGCGAGAGTATGTACGGAAACGGTTTGGATCTTCAGATTATTGTAACATCGTTTTCGGTGTTCATACGATGGAACGTGCCGTTTTTGTTCCTAATACATCGATTGTGTGCGTTTTTTAAAATAATGATGAGAAACGCGGCTTGTGCTCACGTACAGCGTGCCCTGAAACGCCCGGCCTAAATTTTAACAAATCTTGACAGGCAGATTTTTTTCAGTGAGAAGAATTTTTTAAGATTAAGGTTGGAGTTTCTTCGGGACACCTCGTATCTATATTTTTATTAGTCTTTGAAAGAGTAAAATATCGCATTAATCAAAACGAAGAGTGACAATATTTGAGCGAGACGTTGTTACATTTTTGGAGACTAAAGGTATCAAGTGCACGTTCTGATGGCGAGAGATGTGCTAGATGGAAACTGTAGTTTTGTACAGTGATTACACTTATTTTTTAAGAGAGCTTGTCCATTTAAATAGATTTAAGTGGCTACTCATTACAGCAATCCTACAATATTAGGTATACGCAAGTTAATTAGCTTTTTTGAAAGTTCGATTATGTGCTGACAGCTGGTCTTTGGTTCCTTCGCTTTCAGCAGAGCGCTAAATCATGTAGTGATAATCATCGCGTGGCGTGTCGCTTGTTATGCGATTTCTAGCAGAAACTTTCGACAGAGAATTGCTTTATTGCGAAATATGTATATTTATATTTCTATATGCCGTTCCCGTGAAAATTAGTCAAAATCAAAAGAGGATTAATCGAGCTTATACTTCTTTTTATGCATGAAAATAGAAAGAGACAAAAGTATCATTTAAAACTCAATTAAAACTAACGTTCACGGGAAGGATCATCTTAATATGTAAAGTTTATTATGTCACATTTATACACCGGTACTATCGGTAAGACAAATTATAATGAATAATCGTGTATATTGCGTTGAAAGAAAGATTACTGAGCCGATATTCAAGAGCGTCTTATTATTTAATAAGAGTGTCTTAAGTCTTAAGATGTTACAAGCCAAGCATGAGGCATATTAGCACCTTAAGACGATATTACTTAAGATGATCTTAAAATAAAAACAAATTGGGAATATACCGGTCTATATTCTCTAAAACTTTTAGAGTGAATTTCACTCTGAAGAGAAATCTCACTCTTAAAGAATTTGAGCCACGCTTTTTCAAGCTCAATTTTCACTCTTTAGAGTGAGATTTCATTTCAAAGAATTTAGAGAATATGTTTGATAAGATCCACTTGATTATCGGTAATCGTCTATCAGCCTCGACGGCCTTGATTATCATACTGCAATCGAATTAATTGTTATAAATTAAACGTTATATTAAGAGAAGATTTATACACTTTGCGTGATCATGTGGCGGACTTAACTCGATGGGCGTAGAAGCTAATTGTCAAGAAACATACTTTGTGAGCTATAGTTTTTTCGCAGTTTACAGCTCCATTTTTGGTAAGCTCGAATTCTCTCTCGCCTTTATAGACACTGATACACATTCATATTTTGCACGTATTTCTTTAAACAAATTTTTTATGGGAATAAGTTCGCGTCCACGTCTTTCGCACTCCTATCACTTGTGATACAGTATTTTATTCAAAATTCGTCCTTAGGTCTTTATTATATAGTGGTTATTACTATAGTATTTTATGTAAAAAGCTGTCGCAGATGCGCTCACATTTTATAATAATTAATAATGAGTACTTCCAATGGATGAATCATAAAACCTGTTCTCTCTAATTAAACTTCTTGTCGATTTGTCGTTTCTCTTTTCTTTTCGTATTGGAGAGAAAAATAGAAAAGATGAATGTGCAAGAAGTTTAGCTAGAAAGAGAAACAGATCTATAATTTAATGCATTCTGGGGGCTAGCGCAATTTTTTTCTCGTCAATATTTATATTTAGGGATAATATTGACTTTATTAAAAAAAAACTCTCTGTTGAAATAATCTGTTCACTACATCATGTTGTAAGCGACAAAATCATTATTCTTACGGTAAATTAAAACGAAAATACTCTTGGTGCAACGCAGCTATTATCCCCTCCCTTAGTGTCGCGACAGAAGAGAAAGATTCTTTGCCAAACGTTTTAAATCCAGAAGGTTTTTTTTTAATGTCCATATTAAGTAGAAGGTATTCATATAGAAGCATGGAAAGGATAAATGAAAAAGGGGAGACATTCGGATACCTATGTCGGAAACAATTTTAATGAGCTGGGTATTTTTTCTGCTAGAGCATCTAGAAAAAAATAAAAGAGTCGATCTTTCATTCCGAGCTATTCTATGACAAATCTGAAATTTTTTAAATTCAAAGAGGCTTCCGAAAGTTTCCTCGTTAGTGCGGGATAAACGGGAGCTAACAAAAGGTACGAAACGATTGTGGTGAAAAGAAGGATGTTTTTATTATTCCTGCTACTAACCTTCCATACTTTTTTCTATTCTGATTTTATTTAAACGCAACGTATATATTTGCCATTAAAATAATGCACGAAATGTTTGTTGTCTTCTGCATGCCGCAGGAATAGTCTTTCAACTGTCTTGTTTTCTCTTTATGTGAATTTTAAATATGAGAATATATATACGGCACTCGTGTATCGTGAATACGTTTGATAAATAATTTGTGTAATAAGTAATCGCGAGGAGATAAAATAAAATCGGTTAATATCGTTAGAGAATCGCACGACTACATTATATGAAATAATCTAACAACAATATATAGTGTAAAAAAAGCGCATGGAATTTATGAAATAAATCATAGAGAATGTATAGAAAAGATATTTAGTTATAGAGCGACAGAATAATGTCAACTATTACGTATTGATAACAAATAAGTAGGGCATCGAGAAAGAGAAAAAGAGATTAAAGCGAGCGTAATCTATAATTCCGAATAAACAAACGGAAACACTCATTATGAATTTTTAGGGAGAGTCATTTTTATATTATGTCATATGGTTTTGCGCAATAGAAGATGTAGCAAGAGTAACGGAAGCCTTCGAGAAATAATGGGCCGTTTTTCTCTTGATACGTTTTATATGTGAAAACGAATAAATGACTGTAACTATTCTAAGAGTATCCATCGTTTATTTGCAGTGAAAAGATCCTCTGCCTTTATACGAAAAGCATTTTAATAAGTACACAATTATCAAAATTTATTATAAAGTAAAAACGGTTAGTTCTTTCTGCTAAATTTTTCTTTCCTAAATAATTAAAAAAAATTATAATCAGAAAAGTGCAAAAAAAAACAGATGTAAATACAATTTTCTTTTTTAATCATTTTTTACATTTTAATTTTCTTTTTTAATGTAATCTAATAATATTAATCCAAACAATAATAATCTAACAATATAATCTTCGCGAAAATAAGACGATGACTTTGTGATATATCTACATTTTAATTTATAATTTAATTATAATTTCACTTTTTAGATGTGGCAAAATATCATTATGCATTTCCTGATAATTTAATTTAGTCAAAGATTGCGGAGGTGAATATCCTTTCCTATGTAATGCGATAATAGCGAGTTATAATGATTACGTCGTCACAATGAGCAAAGATTCTTCGTCTATTTGTGATACACAAGATAAGAATGACGAGAGACTAAAAGTTATGCAAGGAATTTAATTAAGGAATGCGGCACTGTATATTATATTTTCAGAGTACAGTACTTTGTTTCTTTTGATAATATTTCTCATTAGAACTGATAAGAACAGAAAATACATTATTTGATAAAAAAATAATAGAGAATAAAATTTTGCAGTATCACAAATTGCAGGATTCTAAAAAATAAATTATATCTGTAGTATTTTTGTACGAAAAATATTAAATTATGTGTAATATTGAAATATATTAATAATATAATTAATGTAATTAATCAATATGCATCATTTACAATTTATTATTTTTTTTCTAATATAAAATAGAAACCACAATTTTTAAAAACAAACAGATTCAATAATAGAAATTTTATAATTTAAGATCATATATCATACTTTACAATTTACATTTTTAATATTTTCTGACTTGAGATTTTATCATTTATTACTAGTAATCTTTTAAGAACGAGAGTTACATTCTTATAACTAATTTGTAAAATGTGACATATGATCATTTTACATTGAAAAACAGCTATATGATTTTTTTTCATTAATTCCTTTATTTTTGAGGACTTCGATGATTGACTATCATATACAATATTTATCTAAAAGATTAAATAAAAAATAAAGTGTGTGTACGTATGCATGAATGAGGAAAGTAAAGCAGCTATATGATTGATTCATAAATGCAAATGATAATTGTTTTCTTATCTGCGATTATAATTCTTCATAACTCGCACGGAGTGTTCAGGATATCTCAGTCTTATAAATTCACTAAATATACACACATACTCACTATTAAACATCAAAGGCGCAATGATAATCCAATTCCTTGAGTTAAGTAACATTTTGTTTATCTTTAGCTTTTATGTGTGTCAAAATGCTAAATTAATTATCTATTTCTGTAGTTAGTTTCAAAGTAAATAACGTCCATATTAACGTATGCACTTAGTAAATAATAAACTAAATTTGAGTCAAATTTAATACATTTTCTTGAGTTAAACTGTTTAACTCCATTATTTTAGTTAAATTAACATGTAGACTAAGAGCAGAGACGATCTATAAAAATGATTAAAAATAACTCAGATTGATCTATAATATGATATTATGAATGTAACAGTGTATAAATGTCACGTACGTTATTATATTTAATGCAAATTATTTCACAATTGAAAAAAAGTTGCATTAAGATTTATCTAAAATATAAAATATTATCAATCTTTATTTAATTATAAATTATCAAAGAGAACAATGAAAAATATTAGAGTGTTAAAAAATTCTGAGCGAGTAATTACATTAAAAAAAAAAAACCAACGAGTAATGTAAAGTTAAAAAAAAATGAAGAGAAATTCACGAAGCAGTACTGCTGAAAGGAAACGGTAATGCAGGTAAATGCGGCTTGCGCGTAATTGCTGACGAGCAACAATTGCGACAGTTTGCACTAACACTCGTTGCGTCATCGTCGTGAAAATAGCGAGCCGATATTCTTGCGCGCTGCGAACATTTTCCAACCACCCTGTTTTCTCCACGAATTTAGTCTCGCCCTGTTACTTTTGCTCCGAGGTTATGCGGAATCGTGGTGAAATAATATTGCACAATCCTATTGTTGCCCGCAAGTCGATTATGACTCTCTTGAATGGACCTGGTGATTATCGCATGAATTACATCGTGAGACTCACTGTCCCATCAGACCCTTACAAAGTGACCACCTTTCGTTTTGCAAACTTGTTCACTGAGGTGATTTTCATAATCGTTTATTAAAAAACACGACATCTTTCTCCCTTGTGTATGTAATGATCGCTTTATTAAGAAAAAACAACATGATTTTCTCGGATTACAGATTTGTACCAACACTATTTGCCACATATCTTTTTTCTCATGTAAGTCAATCTGTTTATAGTAATTAACGCGATTTAATTAAATCGTAATTCGGAGGAATGCATAATATGTCGCTATTATGTTACGCCTGTAATTAATTAAAAGGCGTCTCTCAACTGAATTTTCACATGCGATCAAGCGATAAATTCTGTCTATTGTCCCGAATCGATGGGCCCTCTCTGTGACAAATAGTTATACATATGTTTCATTTAACACATGAAGCTTATTTTAATCGGGCAAACACAAGTTCGTTACGCAAGCCGAGTTTTGCAGATCAATAGTAACCTCGTCCTCCACAGTTCGACGCTTTAAATCGATATCAAATGGTTATGCAAAATATAAGATGTATACATATAAACAGATCAAAAAAACAATTTATCGACTAAATGCGTAACATATTGAAAAGACTTCCAAGCAGAATATGTCACGATAACATCAAATGACGTTAAAATGAATCATGATTGAAAAGTGATTTTTAATATAATCACTCTGTGGAGCCATTTGATGTCATCATAATTTTTAATTTCATTTTAAATTCTATTTCACTTTACAAAAGTAAAATTGTTAAATAATTCACATTAACCGATTTCTGAAATATACATAAATTATCTTATTTACATTAAAAATACTTTATTAAAAAATTGTTAGAAAAAGTTGTCTAAAAATAATTATTGAAAAATACCATAAGGACTAATTTTCTCCGATAATCTAGATTCGATTTCTCCTTAGAAACTTTTCAATTCAACGTTATGAACTCCTGTTAAAATTTTAAATAAGTCACAGAACTTTTTTATTAACGCTCGTTCGACCTGCAGTTCTTCAAATAACTTAGTCACTCCCTAAAACTAAATATATAAAAGGTATGTACTAACGAGGTTTCTTACAAAAGCAATAAAAACAATAGAATAAAAAATTATATGAGTAATTATAATGCTTCTAAATCCTTAAGAGATTCATTTAAAAACTCAGAGGAAAGAATTTGTAAATGTTTTTTATAGAAATTTAGCAGTGGAAAATAATTTATTAAATACTTATTTCGAATATTAAAATTACTACTGTTTGTTTTTAATCCCTCTCTCCCTTCCCCCCCCCCCGTCTCTCTCTCTCTCTCTCTCTCATTACTAATCTCAATAATTTTAAATATAGGCTATATGATTTTTTGATAGAAAAAGTCTCATAATTAATTATACATAACACTTGCTTAGATTTTTTGTATTTATTTTTGTATTATTTTTTTTGCATATTTTTTACTATCGTGCATATATATTTTTTTCTTAATTTGTTCGTAATATTTTATTTTACAGCTTTATATACATTTATTGTAATGTTAAATATTTTAGCGCTTGAAAGAACTTATCCAGAGCACGAGTTAAATAAAGATATCTATTTATCTCTCTCTCTCTCTCTCTCTCTCTCTCTCTCTCTCTGTCGGTGAGATTTTGAGTAGCTTGCGAAAAGAAATCTTCCGGATTCAGAAAGAACTCGGAGATCTCGCGAGGTGTTAGAAACAAACGACCTCGGGGCAGATCGACGTAGAAAAGCGAGAGCGAGAGGTGCACTCACGACAGCGACGGCCACGGCGGCTGCAACGTGACCGCTGTACCACGTGATCCGCGCGGCCAATTGGATCTGCCATGGATCGGCGGTCACGTTGCACTCGGCGTGGCTCAATCATCCCCGCACTCCTGCACGCTTCCCCCTCGCCCATCGTTCCTCTACGACTATCGCGTTCGCATATGCGATCGGTTGTTAGCGCGGTGCGGTGCGGTTTTTCGGTCGTGCACTTTTGCTCGTCCGTTCGCGCGATTATGTGAAATAAAAGGAAGAAGAAAACAAGAAAGAGAAGATTTTGGTGAACGCGCGCGACGATCGAGTAAGTGCGAGAGAGCCTTTCGCGCGAATTGACGTTGCGCAGAATTTGTGATCCGCGAATGAACAGTGAATTATCGTTATCGCACGGCATCTGATTGTTTCTGGAATTGGAAGGTTTTGCGTCGACGAATGTTCGTGTCAAGTGACGGGACGATTAGCGCGCTCGGCGCTAAGAACGATGCATCGAGCGCGTCATCGATCCGCGAGTGCCGTGAGTGTATCTGTTTTCTGCAGTGGCTTAACTAGTGTATAATTTTAAAACTTAAAATCAGACAGATATGTACGTTTGATATTTGACGAAAAAGAATTATAATGGATTCTGGTTAATTTTTTAACTAGAATGAAAAACAGATCTAGTAAGTTCGATGATTTAATTCGATAATTTAATCGTGCGTTATAAAATCGAGAATTAACGAGAGTCTTCTGTGATAATCAGTGGCTCGTGAATGAATCCGCTGAATTCGCGACGAAAAGGAATCAAAAGGAGAAGTCTGCAAGGAGAAATGTGAGTGTCGCCGATATTGCGATCGACATGCGTTGCGACGAACTGTCGTCGATTTGAGTTCCGTGATCGATTTCGCTCTACCAGCTGAATCTGGGAACCGTCGCGTCGCATCGTTGATCATAGGGCTTCGCGGCCTTGCTTCGCCGGCGGGAAACTCGCAATTGTGACTGCACGACGATGAGCGTTTTGAAGCGAGCTTGTCTCGCGGACCGCGAACTCTCTTCGTAGCTCGACGTGCCCGCGGATTTCTGCGGTGGATTGACACAGCGGGTTGCAGGGCCTCGGCTTTTTTAACTTGGCGCGCTTTCACCGGTCGCTTCAACGAAAGTAAGAGAGAAAGCGCAGTTGCGTTATATAGATTTGCGATTAGTTTAAATAGCGAATCGAGGCATTTCGATTTCACTTAGGTGTATTGTAGTTAATATGTAGGTGTGCATATATGTATATATATTTTATACACCGAGAAAAAAAATTTATTCAACGAATTAAACATGTTTGATTGTTTGTAGATTTAGTTAATTCAACAAATTTTATTTAATTGAATTTAACTGCAGTATACTTAACAAACTTCAATATTAAATAGATTAAGGTTAAATTCAATTAAATAAAATTTATTGAATTAATCAAATCTGCAAACAACTAAATGTATTCAGTTTATAGTTGAACAAATTTTTTTTCTCTGTGTACGATATAATAAAATTACTTATTGCTAAAGTAACAGAGTAATTTTATTATATAATACTCAAATAAAAAATCATAACAAATAAAGATCTAATACAAGTATCTGATATATTCTAATATTTCATTAACTTAGATTAATATAAACTGAAAAAAAGACTGACAAAAATTATTTTAAAATTATACATATTGACCGGAAACTTTTGGAACTTACTTTATATATATATATATAATATATACATACACACTCTAGGAAAAAATTTGAAAACACAAAAAAATGACATTTTTACTCATTCAAATGTCCATAAAAATATATTGAAAAAGTTATTTTAATTTTAAGAAGTATTTTTTGGATCTAATAATTGTTATTATATCTGAACAATTATTGTTTAAAAAATTTCAATGTTATGAATATGAGAATATTTGAATAAATAATTCCAAAAATATCAATTTTTTAAAAATATTTTCACTTTTATTTATATATTAAATCATATAATTATATAAATCAAATTAATATACAACAAATTAATATATAATCCATTACGTGTATATATATATATATATATATATATATATGTATAATTTAAAGTTCCTCTATATAGATCAATCATTAGACATTGCGTTGAAAAAAAATACAATATAAATTTAATTGGGAAATTAAATTAATAATTAATATTAATGTTTTCAAATTGGTTCAGTACTCTAAAAAATTTAATCTAAAAATTAAATTTTAGATTCAAATAAAATCAAATCTTTTTGCAAATTTTTATTGCAACACTGACAAAATTAATTTCACTCGCTGTGATTAAAAGAAATCCGATCTGAGATATATTGAATAACTAGTTAATCTTGTGAATGTGTTGACAAGATGATTGGTGAATAATGTATACAACATAATCTATTATCGTCGCAAGAATTAATAATCCTTGTTACTTAATATCGTAAAGAGACGTAGTATTAAGAATTTATAGAAGAGATTCATTATTGATGACAGAATTATCAATTTCATTAATGCTATAAGAACTCGAGGGTTTCCATCATTCGGATGCGTTGAATCGATTCAAAATAGGTCGTGCCCAGAAACAGATGTTTAATCGTCCCCATGGGTTTAACTTATTGACTCATCTACTCGACGAGTGGATACTTTCGGGCGGGATAGATGTTCCCAACTTCAGTCGCGACCCTTATCAATTAACGCTTGTAAGGAGGACTTGCCGAAATGTTACTCGTGTCACGTTAAACGGAAAACGGACGCTGTGTTTAGTCACTGTCGTGTCGTTGGAAGTAAACACGCTGCTCGATCAAAGTACCCAATGTGGTTAATCGTGTAATTTTTCCTTTAACGCGAAGACATCAAAAATGAAAATTTTTATGTATTATCTGAATTTTTGGAATAAAATCTCATTCTAAAGAGTAAAAATTGAATCAGTCTTGAAAAAGTTATTTTCAATCTTTAAAAATAAGATTTCACTCTTCAGAGTAAAATTCATTCTAAAAGTTTTAAAGAGTATGTATATATGTATATATATATATACACACAAAATATTCATTTTTCACGTTTCCACCCCAGGGAAAAAGTTACACGATTGATCTCCACAGAAGTACGACCGAGCTTCTTTCAGAAACGTTCATCAATACGCAGATAACGTGACACGTGATATCTATCGCTTTTTCACTGAAATACGCCATTTACATGTGTACAATGTACGTGTGAAAATTGATCTCGAGATATAATACATTGGCGCTGATGTGGAAAATGAAAATATACTGCTGAAATCAGCGGGGAAGCGGAACGAGTGGGGGAGAGTTAAAATAAATAGGGGTTTAAATGAAATGTAAAATTTGCTGAATTAACGGTAAACATTATTTATCGCTCGATGGTACGAGCTACAGGTGGTTAATTAAAATTTATATGCAATAAGTAAAATGTCACTTGTCTTGATGGTATATTAATCGTTATCAGAGTACTCTTCCATCGAGAGTATCCCGAAAGTAACAAAATAAGCTGTGTAGTAGTGTAAATTGCATTCGATTTATATTTAGTTTCATATACATATGTTTGCATGTTTGTATGATATTAATTGTTATAATTAAACATTATCGACAATAATCTTATGCAATCAATGCTTGTTATTCTTCTAGAATTTGATCTCTCTAGAAACAAGACGAGTAAATATTGAATAAATCAGTAGCACATATGTGACTCCTGTTCTTGAAGGATTATTATAGGAAGGAGGAGAAGGATTATTATCTTGATGGATTATAATTCAAGCAATGTATAACGTTCAAAGTACAAAACGTACATTGAAAAAAATACTAAATTTTAATAAATATTATTCTAAATAATTCTAATTGTAAGTAAATATTTATTAAATGTGTAAACATATATTTATTTTATAAAACCATTAATTTTGTTTTTTTATTATTTTTTTAATTGGTACATATTTATTTTGTGTAAGATAATATTTATTTAATATTATTAAAAAAATATTGTATTAAGTAAAATATGTATTAAGTTTTAGTAAATTTTTTTCAATATAATAAACATATATAAACTAAAAAATAAACATCTAACATTCGATATATTTCTTAAACTATTTAATAAATGTTTATAAAACGTTTGTAATGTCTATTAATTGTAATGTCTATTCTTTTTTTTTACTAATTTAAAATACTGTTTTTATATAAGACATTTCAATGATTTAATAAACATGTATTTAGCATTAATAACCTCTATTTAATATTTTTATGTGGCATAAAAATATTTTGGTTAAATATTTTTTAAATCATCTGCATGAGAACTGATACAATTTCGAGTAATTGTAAGATGTTTACTAAAAATATAAATTGTGAAGTGTATCGGAATTTTAAATTACAGCTTCCATTATTATCAGAGAGAGATTTGTTTCTAAATTTGTTTATTTTTAAAAGTCGTGATTTTTATTTTATATCAGAAAAAATAATAAACTATAAATAACAATCATTGTAATATATCGAATGGATTGGGACTTTATTCGAATGATCGAACGTAAAATTTATTGAAAGTGCTGAAATATCTATATAACTCCAAAACGGTCTTTTGGAGCAGATATAAAAATAACTTCTACACATATTAAATCCTTTAAGCGGATTTAAACATATATCTTTTATTTTGGTACTTAATATCTATTTTTTTAGAGTATTAATATTTATACATAGATATCATAAAAATAAAATCAAATTGATTTTCTAATAGAAATAGAAAAGTTATTGATTTTCATTACGTCATGTTTTTATTTACAATCATAGAACAGAATATTTTTAGAATGTCTTAGGAATTCTCCAGAAATCTCTGGAGGAGAGCCAGAGTTCCATCCAGTTATATCGAAATTCTCAGGACGAGCTGCTATCTATGCAGAAATAAAATTAATGCACTCGTGACAGCGGCTAACTGAGCTCGTATTTCATCGATCGCTTCGAATTTCAGGAATCCTCTGCTGCTGTGTAAAAACGCGAGTGTATGCGCCGTTCCAACGACATTATCACGAATGTCGAAAGAACGTGAAAGCTATTTTGCTTACATTACAATTCAAGACGAGAAAAGAACGATTATATTAGTGTGACACGTGACGTCATCCGGCTTTTCTTTGATTATATAGATCATACATATATCATACGTTTAAATGCTGATTCTCATATGCGATGCGCGTGATTAATTCTCCGTTCGCAATGTGAAATTTTCACTTTCCATTCGCAGTCTGAACTCTCGAATGTTACTGCAGATTTTTATATTATTGAACTGTAAAAATCTGAAAAAATTTATACATACTTATGAAAGTTTCAACAACGAGTTTTTATATCATAGAAATCAGATTGTATTTTATTTCTTTACGAATTTAAACTGCCTGATTTGAAGTGTAAAAAAATTGGATTGCTTTCTTTACATTTTTTCAAATAATATAAGAATATTTTCTGAAAATTTTGATTTTTTGAGAACTCTCGAAGTTATAATGGTAGACAATCCAGTTTCGAGTAAGAACGTTTAACTACGAAATGGACAAGTTAATTCAATCATAAGCCTTTTTATGATTCAGAAATTGCAATTTAAAAATTTAGTTAGATAAATAATTAAAAATAACTTTGAATTATCAAGATAATTATGTAGGATGCTCAAGTTAATTGCTGGAATATCAAAATTTTTTACAGTATTGCTTATCATGCTTAAGTTTTCTACATAATTATTATTTTTAATCCAACAAAATTATTTTTAGACCCGTATCTAGCTAAATTTTTAAATATTTCAACAAAATTACTCATTTTATGTAATACTTTAATGATCTTTTTTTAAAGCTGCGCCATTTATCATTAAAGCACGTCTTTACGCGATAATCGCCAAGAATTTTCAGGGAAAAAATCCCTCTCTCATTCAATTTAACGTCTTTTTATTATACTTGAGAATGATGCTCTTTTTCAAAAATGCTCTTATTCAAATATGTATATTGAAGTTTATTTTAGCGAAACGTATTCAAATATTTAAGGTACAATGTCCTTTTCGTCGTGAATCTCTCGAGAGATTAAAGTTAATTCTATGATGTGAAACAAGTCCGCTTCCTTGCTGTTCCGATCTGCTGTTGTGTGTGTCGGAATTAAAGTTTCTTTTCTGTTGTGGTTTCTTTCATAAGAAGAGTTTCCACAGGAAAAACTGCTGCAACGCCACCGTGAACCCGACGTGGTCGCAAACGTCTGTGGACATGATCAAGACAGCGGATGATCGTGTTCGCCGAGTTACGACGTATCGTATCGGCTTTAGTGCCTCGTATGTGTCCTCTCTTTCTCTCTGAGAAGTTTCTTCGAAAGAAATTATCGAAGGCGGGATGTAATTCCATCAAAAAACGATAAATTTCGATTATATTGCCGCCTTCATGCGGCAGCGGTGAAACGCGGCGTGGCGATGATGTAATATTGGAACTTTAAATGGAGTTAAGACGAACGAATCGGCGATGTCGATGTCGATGTCTTTGTGACGACGATATAATAGCATAATTTTCTGTAATAATTTAACGTACCGAGATAGAAAATAATTAGCAATGGAGTTTACAAGATGTGAGACGCGGATGATTATCGAGCAAATCTGCTTGTTTTGATTATCATATTTTTTAAGATTTGTTCAAGATAGAATGAGATAGATTGTGCATAAAATAAAATAAAATATTCACGCATATTCTATCTCAAGCCTGAAAGATATGGCGGATCAAACATATGGTATTCCATCTGTCACTTGAGGATCTCTAATTTTTTTTTCATGCGCGTGATCATCCTGTAATATTTATAATTAATATAGATGACAGAATGAAATTACATTATGGTAATCAATTTCTTAAGAAGAGAAAAAAAAAATTAAAAAAAATTCAATATTTATTTAAATAAATATTAGGTGTTGGAATTAATTCGTAGCGTTTTTAATGAAAGAATGTTATTTATTTCACATGAGCATTAAAAAATACATTAATGAAAGTACTTCCCATCACTTGTAAAACGCTACGAATTAATTCCAACACCTAATAATTTTTTGTAATTGTTAATGAAACACACGAACAATATTAGTATATTAAATAACTAATATAATAATACTTAATGTATAACATAACATCACATAAAAAATTACATCAAATTACGCGATCATATTTTTTTTTAAAATTATACTTTTCCACACTAAATGTATTAGGTGTTGGAATTAATTCGTAGCGTTTTTAATGAAAGAATGTTATTTATTTCACATGAGCATTAAAAAATACATTAATGAAAGTACTTCCCATCACTTGTAAAACGCTACGAATTAATTCCAACACCTAATATATTATGAATATAATATCTGGGTTTTTAAATAAAAAATCACGATAGTGTTGAAAATTTATTTCACACTTATTATTTTTACTTATCATTTTACATTTATTATTTTCTTAAAAAAGGATTAATTCATAATCATGTCCTTATAATTTGGGACAAAATTTGGGACGCGATTTAAATAAATTTGCCTATCAGAATTCATAATCAAAATATCGATAGTGCTTTTAAAGACTCCATGTTGCCGACAGAGTATTAAAATAAACTTAGTATTCATTCTCTTATATTAATTATGTTTTGATTCTTAAAATTAATTAATGTCTTTTAGTCAATTAAATGAGTCAATATAAATTAAATGGGTCTCACAAATTCAGCGTCAGTAATTGATGTTACAGATTTTGACGATGGCTCTGGAGGATTAAAGACTAACTTTCACCCTCCGTAAATGCTAAAAAAATCCCTCTTGAAGACATTATCGATTAACGCATTAAACACCCCCTGCTTCAGCAACCCTCTTGCTTGCCGCATATACATATGTTCGCGTCGTGGGAGGGACGAATGAATTCCGCAATAAATTACTGTAAAACGCACGTTGATCTCCCTCGCCCCCTCTCGGTTCATGAATAACGCGCCGAAAGATAGTCCCCGTCTGAGAGCTAATCTCGCGGTGGTTTCGCTGCCGTTGCTGGAAAATGACACACATGGAACTCGCAACGATGCAGCGCAGCAGCGTAACCAACATTCAGGTCATTCTCGTCCCTCCTTCCCCCGCGACTCCTCCTTTCCGTCCTGGTCTACAGAGAAACTTCAAAGGATCGATCTTGATTACCTTGCTCTGCTGACGGCGTTCACCCCAGAATAATAAATTGCTCTATCTGCACCTCTACTGTTATTAATAATAATTGACAATTAATTATGAAAGAAGAATGCGTTGATTATCGAAAGTTATTAAAAAGAATTAAAAAGAATTTTCTTAAAGATGATGAGACGCATGAATATATATATATATATATAAATTGTATGTAGATTTTAATTTTTGATGTCTCTATTAAAAGTGTCTCTATTCTTCGGAGATGAAAGAGATCGTTAGCTACGCCATTGGTGTAGCAGATATAAACGTGTCTGTGGGATAAAATTAATGCATCCATGTCGCTTTGGCCCTTTCAGTTGCCGGGGAAATCAACTGTATATCGCGAAGACAATCGCCCCGTCGAGATTTCGTTAATTCTCCTCGATATCGCGAGATACGAGTAAGTTCTCCCACAAAGCTGCGAGCTGTGATTTTTCTGGAGATCGCAAGTGATGGAAGTAATTGAATTTATTTTAAAAAAGAATGGTCCTCATTTGTGTAATAATGAAATGGTTTTATCAAAAAAAAGGAGACAGAGAGGAGTTTACATAAAAGTTACAGCTATATATAACATTTTATATCTCTGTAGGGAGCAAATACGATAGATAGAAATCTGAATCGCCAAGAAAATTGCGTATCTAATCTTCCAAATTGACGACAATTTCATAAATTTATTTTTATTCTCGAATATAAGAGAGAATTTTTCGAAAGGCATTTTTTATATATTCAAAAAACAAAAAATCTTAATTCCGAAGTAATGTACACGTGCTCGCTTACAATGGATACGCTAATTTCACCTTACAATGGAGTTCACGACATCGCATGAATCATTATGTGGCGACAAAACCGTAGTTCCGCGTCGAGTGTTTCACAGCAAAATTCTGCACCGAGAATAGAATGTCAAGGAACTGTTTTGAAGGATGAGTTATCTGAGATCGAAATTGTAGCTCAGAGATTTTGATTGTAATTGTCTATAAGCTGTACTATATGGACCAACAAATTCTTAGAACTAGAAAAAGATGAAGAGTTAGTTAAATCGAAATTAAAATAATAGCAGTGAGCATAAATAAGCTTCATTATTATTACCAAATCTTCTTTTTTGTCTGGACAATCTTCAAAGGGTTAATAGTCATTCTCGTCCCCGCGAATGGCGAAACGCCAAATTGAAGTGGGCCAACCGAGGCGTGGTCTCTTCGAAGTAACATCCTGTAGAAGTAGATCCGGCGACATCCGGAGAAAATCGAATTTTCCACACGACGTGACCCTCCGAGGACCGAAACGGAAATTCTCCCTTGTAGTCTCAAGGTTACTTTGCGAAGGTCGACTTATTTTCTGACTTAGTGATGAATCGAAAAGCAAGATAGATGGGTCCTTAACACGCATTTTGAACGGCAAGATACATTTGTAAGAGCCATGGGAATCGACCCGCACCATTTCTGTCGTGGAGGCTTTCTTTGAAATATTGAGTATAATAGCAAAGATATTCAAGATGTGCGCTTTTCGATGTATTGATCCATCACAATCGAGAGAGGGAGGCGTATTTTGACCGAATTTTTGGATTTCACGTTTCCTTGAAACATTTCTAAAAGTTAAAAAGGTATTTTCTAAAAGTTATCCATTTAAAGCTAATCAGGGAAGGAAGAGGATCACGTGTCTTTTGCGTATTAAATTTTAGGAATGTAATTATCCGACAAAATTTTATTATATCATTATTAATTTTAAAAAATGTTTTCAATTCGAAAAGTTATTAAATTTTAAAAAATTCTAAGAAACTATTCCAAAGTGATAAAAAAAAAATGAATGAAGTATTTAATTCGAATAAATTCGTGAAGGAACTTGTTTGTGAGCAATTTCTAAAACTCTTTGCATTATTAATCCTTTATTATTCTTGTGGGTATTCAGGACACCCCAATCTATAAATTTGCTAAATATATGAATATTGTTTATATATGTATATTATTATATTTAGCGTAAATTGTTTTACAATTAAAAAAAATTTTTGCATTTATCTTTATCTAAAAGATGTATAGAACATCACGAATATTTATTTAATTGCAAATCATCAAAGAGAATAATAAAAAGATCTAATGTTGGAGTGTCAGAAACTTCACGTGAATAATTACGTTAAAAAAATCCGTACGAATAATCTGAATAGAATTAATAAACGCCTCATTAATTTATTGTAATATTATAATAGATTTATTGTAATTGCACTCAAGTAGGACAGTAATGGAAACACTTTTATGCGCTGAATCAACTAATTAAGGTCTATATTCTTCGAAGGGTATACTAGGAAAAGATGACGGGAAGTAGTAAGAACGAGATGGGCCAGGCAGTTACTTCGGGAGTTCGAGGTGATGGCGGGAAGCATACGGTTCACTGGTTTCGCAAGGGACTTCGATTGCACGACAATCCCTCATTGAAAGAAGGTCTCGCGGGGGCGTCCACTTTCCGGTGTGTCTTTGTGCTGGACCCCTGGTTCGCCGGAAGTACCAACGTTGGCATCAATAAATGGAGGTGAGCGCCCGTGATAGCCCACGAGATCGCGGAAGCGGGATCGATACAAGTCGACTCTAAAAGCGGAATAATGCAATGAAACGCGTTGGCACCTCAAACATGCCGTTCCTGTGTAAATATTATTGTCAGCAAAATAAATAAAAATCTTTTTTTTTAATAAATCTATTTTATTTTATTATTTTATTTTTTTCTCTTATTTTTCTCGCTTTTCTAAATTTTGTTGCAATTAAATATCGACGGAAAAATAAAATAAATAAAAATCTTTCTTTACATATCTTTATTTTATTTTACTTTTATATTATTTTATTTTATTTCCTCTATTTCTTGTTTTTTTAAATCTTTACTATTTTTAAATCTTGTGTGAATAAATGACAGGAAAATAATTAGAATTCTTGGATAATTATCGAGAAACCACTAATGATCAAGCTTTCCTTATCGCATCTTAGGTTTGAATGATATTGCAATGATAGTAAAGAGTTACGATTATTTAATTCATTGATAATAATGAGTCAATATTGTTTCACAAATGACACTAGTAGATTTTCGTTGCATCGCATAATCTCGATGCATTTACTGCAACGGACATTCGAGGCGCAACTTCGTCGTCGATCATTTGTCATGTTGATTAAGCGTTATGTAACCGTTTCCTAAGCGATCGCTTAGATGTTGTCGATAATCCTACTGAATCACAGTTGACAAGGAAGACATTAGTGGCGACATCGACCAAGAATCAACGGCAAACGGCGTGCATGCTCGTTATATGTTGCTCTTAATGATGAATTATTTTTTAATTATTAAAAAAGCTAAATGCTTAAATTTAACTGCAATGGAGATATTTAATAAATAATAAAATATTTAATAAATATTGTTTTCCATATTTTGTAATTTTTATGTACGACAATTCTTTTATTATGTTATTATTGTGAAGAAGTCAATTAAAATGTAATGCTGTAATTTTCAATTTGTTATTACAAATCATAATCATATTATAATACATATTTTTAAAGTAATAATTTTTATGTGAGTGAAGGCGTTTCAGAAATTTCAGTTTTCTCCATTTTTAAAAATGGATTTACATAATTTTTTATATATATGATATCTATAGTTATTTTGCATTTAAAAATAATAAAGTAGAGTTATCATAAAATTAATTTACGAAAAATTAATTTACGAGGCATTTTTACTTTATTTTGGGATTTAACACTCGAAATATAAAATATGTATAAACTATTCGGTTCTATCTACCTTAACACTTTTCTACACTGACTAATGAGATGAATTAATTAATCCAAAAAAAATTCGTTGTTACTTTTCAAAAAAACATGTAATTACAATTGTCAAAAAATTAAGTTAATTTAATTCAATAAAATTATTATTATTATTATTATTATTATTATTATTATTATCATCTATTATTAATGGTTTTCAAAATATTTTATATTTTATGTCAACATATGTCAAAATCGAATATAAAATATCTCGTAAATTATTGATTTTTTTAATAATTAGTTTAATACATTTACATACAGAATAATTAGAAAAATCATATTAGATAAAAAAATTATATAATTCTATTTTAAAAAATGGAGATATCTTCAAGCTTTTTAAAGCGCATCCACCCACAGAAAAATTATTACTAGCATATTATGATCCTCTTTTGACATTAAAATTACTTCCACAATTAAAATATTTTCATGCTTTTAAAAATAATTAAAATACTTTAAGTGGACAAAGTTATTGCTCTCCTGTCCTGTATATTTATTTTTACATTATCTAAAAACATTATTAAGTAATTGTGCGACATCTAATCGATTTTGCTTTACGTGCAATCCGACAGGTTTCTACTGCAATGTTTAGAGGACCTAGACTGTTCCCTGAGGAAACTAAATTCCCGGCTGTTTGTGATCCGGGGACAGCCGGCCGATGCGCTCCCCAAGCTCTTCAAAGAATGGGGCACAACAGATCTGACTTTCGAGGAGGATCCGGAGCCATTTGGCCGCGTGCGAGATCATAATATCTCGGCTCTTTGTAAAGAGCTCGGTATCTCGGTGGTCCAGAGAGTCTCGCACACTCTTTATAGACTAGACGAGTGAGTTAGAAAAATTGCTCAATACTTCCACATTGATTGAAATTTTTCATATTGATTTGAGACAAAATGTGAATAATCTCATTTAACAATATAAATTTAACACTATTAAAGCCAAAATTTTTTATTTTTTGTCATATTTTGTTTATTATTTTTATCAAATTTATAACGGTGCTTTTCTGAGATATACACGTTTTCTGAATGATTTTTATTATATTTTTCCCTTTATTTTTAAATAGTAAAAATATATACATTATATTTGTCGAGAGTTTTAATGATAGTAGATGTCAAATTAAATTTAAAAAAATTTACCTTTATTTAGAATTAACCTTTAGTTTCTGTCTAACTGTAATTGAAATCTAACTTTGTAATTATAATATAATCTTAAAATTTAACGAGATATTTATGGGAAAAAAAAGAAGAAATATATATATCCTTGGAAAGCTTATACGTGTTAATTAACTACACTTCGAGTACATATCCGAGTGTTTAGAATAGAATTCTAGCAGGACCTGCTAGGATTAAATATTACGTCGCAACTTTCGCCATTGTTCGCAAGCTATTTCGTGACTCCACCATTCTCGTTGTCACGCGTTTCAGGATTATAGAGAGAAATAGTGGGAAACCACCGTTGACCTATCATCAATTTCAAAACGTCGTCGCCGGCATGGACCCACCAGAACCGCCGGCACCGACAGTGACTGCCGCCTGCATTGGCAGCGCCTACACACCCCTAAAGGACGATCATGACGATCATTATGGAGTGCCCACCCTCGAAGAACTTGGTAAGAAAAAAATTTTTCACAACAAAAAAGGTTTAATGTTTTAGAATTAAGTCTTTGTTACCTCGTTAAACAACAAATCAAAGTAATCATTCATTATTAATTAAGAATTCCTAAATATATGCAAGCAGTTTTATTGAAGTATCTAAAAGTTTAACTATATACAGATCTATATAAAAATAATTTTCTTGAACCATTAAAATAATTATGAAGATCGTTTAAGCGTTGATAATAAGGTTGCAAAAAGTTTTGACATCCCATATAAGGTCGCTTGCAATTACAAAACTAATACTTGGCCAACTGTTGTAATGACTGTCAACTGACGGCCAAAGTTCTGTCAATACTGGGCTTATATAGGATTCTAACGAACAAGTATATACAATAACGCGTGAATTATTGTATATACGTATATTCAATATTCATAATAATTAATACAAAAATTATTAATACTAGTACAAAAGTATTATTAATAATAATAAAACAATTAAAAATTCATGTCATTCATTCATCAACCGCGTTGTTTTGTACAGACTTTCTTTTTATCTTTTATTTTTTTTCATAAACTTCGACTTAAAGAAAAATCGATCCGACTTAATTAAAAACCAATTATTAAAATTGAGGTCAAACATTCAGCATAAACTAGAACACTCGACCGGGGTGTTATTTCGTGATATATCAGGTAATAACGAGATATGCATTTCGAATAGAATATCCCAAGTTGGACAACTGCAGATTAATTGTAAGCGCAAGTCTGTTGCGTTTGCCATGGAGAATTCATTCGCGGCAGATTAGTCGATGCAATATTAATTCGCCATCCGTAAGGCGAGCAATCGGGTATTATAACATAATTCATCCATCGATGGCGCGTTGCAATCCGTAGTTTTCAAACTGTATTATGCACTCCGCATCACTCATCGCAACTACGAAGAGATCCGATCGATTATTAATTACCTTAGCTGATTGTTCTTATTATTAAGTGTCAGGCGTCTTAAAGTGTTCTCGGCACGGCGCAATAGCCCATTATCTCATTGATGTATAGCTCTTTGAGTATCATAGTTTGTATCCCTCACTTTCAAATGTCGCACATTATTCCGCCGTTTTTTCTCATTGTTATCAAATGTCAGAACGATTCCCGAAGGCTTTCAGCTTTTTTCTCCTGCAATTCTCTGTAATGCCAAAAGGATGAAGAAGCAAGACATTCGCCGAATAACATTGTGCTGTACGGAATGTCTACGACTCTTTAATTTTAGTGACAGATTCCTTGGTCGATATTCCAAGTCGAGTTTTTCTTAATAAAACTGTCGAGGCGCCATTCGAGCGCTAAACAATCGAAAACATGTTACTTTTTATACAATAAGTGTCGAGTAGCAATATATTTTATTGCACATAATTAAATTTTTAATACATTAAGCTCGAGGATTATTCATTGAGATGCTTAATATTATAAAATAAATTAATTGCAGTCAGTAATAACTCGAAATTTTACCAAATATAAAGAGAACCATAAAATAAAATTTTTTTGAATGGAATATTAAAGCTGGGATTTTACGGCGCCGAATTAACTCTAGAATGCTATCGATGTTAAATGATACAATATTATTATTGATACGTTATGTTCAAGCAGAAAATTTTAAATTAATAATATAATATTTTCATATATTTCATTCTTTTAATTACAAAACACTTATAATTTAGATTTTTATAAACATAAATAATTTAATTAATTTAATTCCTTCAAACTCTGTGTATATCAAATTTGTAGATATTACCCATTGATTAGTTTCACTGATATCATCTGAAACCAGATATATGTAATAATGTGTATGTTGGAAAAATAGTCAAAATTTTGAAAAAAAAATTAATTTTTTACTATAAATTACTTATTAAAATGTCCTTGAATTGAGTTAAAAAAATTTGTTTAAAACATAGTTCCATTAAAATCAGAAGGGGTCTGAAAGGGTTAAAAGGAAAGAAAAAAATAAGCGCGCTATTAAATTTAATCCTAAATGAAGGTATAGCTTAACAAATTAGAATTTTCTGGTTTTATAATTCTAGTCGAGATAACCAGAATTTTGATTGATATGATCAGAAACTTCTGGTTCGGTCATTTTCAATCAGAAATTTCGCTGCACGAATCTACGGAAATGAGAATAAAGATAATAAAATACCGAGTAGAGGAACAGATAATAAAATCCCGAGTCTTGTTGCTAACTTACCGAAAAATTATTCGACGGGAATATGACTTTTTCTGTACAAGCTCCCCGGTTTTTTTTTAATAATTATAGGCTTCGATACGGAAAGTCTGCTGCCACCGGTGTGGGTCGGCGGTGAAAGCGAGGCCCTGGCTCGGCTTGAACGTCACCTCGAGAGGAAGGCATGGGTAGCGAGCTTCGGCAGACCGAAGATGACACCGCAATCCTTATTGCCGAGTCAGACTGGACTCTCACCTTATCTGCGATTCGGCTGTCTCAGTACGCGGTTGTTTTATTATCAACTCACCGATCTATATAAGAAGGTACGAAATGTTCTTCCACGAGAAGATGTTCTTCCACAATTCCGCACGTAAATTGTTCATGAAAATGACGATGCGAGATGTATCTATCGCGCACAAAATTTATCGCGGGAAACTTCTCGCAAGTTTCTATCCTGCTTTTCTTCTCCTTTTCGCTCGGAAACTTTGCGGTAATAATTAAATGAAACTTCGGGGACGCGTTAATTGCGCCGTGAGATTTTTATTTCTGCGAAAAATCGCGAAAGCTGTTCCGTACAAGTTCGTGATTATGAGAGTATAATGTTCCCATTGTTTCTTAGCGAGCATAACATACAGTAATGAGTAAAAAATATATAGGAGATATCTAAACGTTTTTTTAAATATTTTCTCTATATTTTTTTATTTTTAAAAAGTAAACATGAATTGGCAATTTATTAAGAAAGAATAAAATATTGTACTCTCTAAAACTTTATAAGATTCACTCTAAAGAGTGAAATCTCACTCTTAAAAATTGAAAATTGAGCTACTCTTTTTTATGATTGGCTTAATTTTCATTCTTTAGAGTGAGATTCCAAAGAATTTAGAGTATATTTTTAAAAATTATTTTATCTAAAAAGATGTGTAATAATTAAAATCTATTATATTATATATTAGTAATTAAAAATGAAAAATTGCATTATTTGGACACATAAAAAGTATTCATACAGTCGAATTTACTTCTAATTATAAGAATATAAACACGATTATTTGCGCGAAGCTCTTGTTTATTTAGGATAAACACAAAATACATTTAATGTTAATAAATTATTAATTAATGTTTATTTTATATCCAAATAATATTTTTTATAAAAATCTTCTCTATATATATATATTTTTTTTACATTACTGTATAATCAACGAAATTTTTCTGTTGTTGCTTTTTTTTTCTTAAAACAACGATGTTACCTTCATCAAGCGACATTTCGTCTTTTGATAATTTTAGAAGCGAATAATTAGCTCAATTTAACTATAATACTGTTCAATACTATTATAATACTGTTTATGATTTTTTTACTAATATTGTTTCAGATAAAGAAAGCGGTGCCGCCGCTATCGTTGCACGGGCAACTTCTCTGGCGCGAATTCTTTTACTGTGCAGCGACGAAGAATCCAAATTTCGACAAAATGCAGGGCAATCCGATTTGCGTGCAGATACCATGGGACAAGAACGTGGAAGCACTCGCAAAGTGGGCGAATGTGAGTGATATCTTGTACACAGACAGAGGCCAATTTGCTTTGCTGTTTTGTTCGTACAGTGCGATCAAATAAAAAACTCTAACAATAAAAAAAATACAATATTACAATTAAAAATACAATATTATAAAAAAAATACAATATTATTTTCAATTCTATGAATTAATGAGAGTAAATATATATAAATACACACACACACACACACACACACACACACACACACACACACACACACACACACACGCGCACACGAAGAACATTTGAGTAATTGAGCCCATTGATAAAAATCAATCTTCACTTGAAATTTTTTTTTGATGAGAGCGACAAAATTTATACAATATAATTTTTATCATTGAAGCTATCAATAAATAATATAATTTTTTTCGATTACGAAAAATTCAATTTTTTATTAACAAAACATATAATAAGACATAAGAAATAGATACAATTTCTGTTTACTAAAATAGAATGCACTAGACTAGTTTTGCAACTGAAAAATTTATTATATGACTGATTAATATAACCGCATTTGCAACACTATCCTGGCGAAAATGAGAATCTAAGTCCAATGTAAGGAGAGAATAACAGAAACGTAAACGAAATTTCGAAAGGAAGCAAAGATTGAAACAATGAAACGTAAAATAGACGTTTAACACTTCTTTTATTTTTACGTTTCCTTGTTTCAATTTTTGCCTCCTAGAAGCTTCGTTTACGCTTCTATTATTCTCATCTTACATTCGACTTACGCTCTGACTTTTATTTTTATCAGGGGTTTGGAAACTTCATTTATTTTGCACTTTTTTCACTACAACGATAGGAAATTTCTTTTTTCCCTTAATTTTAGGAATTTATAATTATTTTTGCACATTTTTAAAATATTCAATTCGTAACTAAGGAGTTCTGCTTTTACAAAAGTACTGAACTTTTCTGCTTCAGGGTCAGACGGGATTTCCATGGATTGATGCAATCATGACGCAGTTACGGGAAGAGGGTTGGATTCATCACCTGGCCAGACATGCGGTAGCTTGTTTCTTGACCAGGGGCGACCTTTGGATCTCATGGGAGGAAGGAATGAAGGTAAAATGTCACGGCACGCCTGGCATTTCAATCGACACACGTTGAATTATTCTCTGTCTGTTTCTTCTTATTCGTTTGTTATCATTAATATACAGACTTCGTAGAAATATTTCTTGTTTCGAGATCTTTTCCTCGGAAATACGTGCAGCGCATCTAATGTAACATATTTCTCCAGTTAAAAAAATAAATAAGTAAACTATTCGTTCTACAGAATAACTCTATTAACAATAATTCAGAACTTATTTTATTCGTCGAAGTAAAAAACAAAATTAATGAGTCTATTTAATTATGTGTAAAAAGTGTTAAGCAACCTAAAGATACTCTCTAAGTTTTTTGGAGTAAACATCCACTCTAAAGAATTAAAGAAAATTGAGCCAGTTTTGAAAATGATTTCACTCTTCAGAATAACAATTCATTCTAACAAAAATTAGAGAATAGATCGATGCTAATATTAATAAATTCGGAATTATATTCGTTGATTTATTAGTTATTTTAACTATTTCACGTTGAATCTAATGTCTTCCTTTGAGGTGTTCGACGAACTTCTCTTGGACGCCGATTGGTCCGTCAATGCCGGCATGTGGATGTGGTTGTCGTGTAGTTCGTTTTTCCAACAATTTTTCCACTGCTATTGCCCCGTACGATTCGGCAGGAAAGCGGATCCGAACGGCGACTATATCAGGTAATCGATTAAAAAAGTTATACAATTTTTTTTTAAATATGCAAGACCGCAATATGATGCGCGAAAAATTCCGAAAAAAATGTTGACTGGCGCGTTTATCAATGTTTTTTCCATCCGAAATAACATTTACGTTAACGATCGCGTGCCCGATGGTATCGGTATAATGATTAACGCTCACGCGATGGCCAGATTAATGGAAATTTTAATCTTGATTGATCTTAATTTGTAACGTATCAGGCGTTAATCTGAGCGAGGCGAAATTCAGCCGCAAGATAGATGGAACATTAAACAGCTTAGCTCCATTAAAGCTTAATCGTGCAAAAGATTATCGTGACGAAATGATAGTGACACAATGTTCATCAGAAAACTAATTCATATTTCACTGAGATCCAATCGACCACATAATTAGTGGATCCTATAATTATTGTTATAGAATATATAATTATAGTAGTTCTAATTATACGAAAAATTAGAGTTATTAGGTCCCGGTTAATATAATAAGTTAGTTTTTACTAATGACATATATTATGTATAAACCAAACATTCCTGTTTTTCAACAGTGAGGGATGAAGCCAGAAATTGATAGTTTAAATAGTCGTTAAGCATCTGTGCTATCTCACTCTATCTGATACCTGCAACTATCGAGAATTGACAAAGAGCATTCCTCTCTTTCTCGTGATAGAAAGAAATGTAACGGATGCACGAATCCTATAATGCGTCATCTACAATACAGAGTAAGAAGTGAGAGTAAGAAATTGACCGATCATAGTCGATTATTCTTCTCACATTCGACTGTGATTGGTCAATTTCTTACTCTTACTTCTTACTCCATATATTGTAGACGACGCATTAAACCGCCATCTTGCAGCTTCAAGCTATGGACCAATTTATTGGTTTATGTATATATGTCGTTGGTCTTTACATATAATGTAGCTTGTAATATAATAAACAAAAGATGTCATAGACACAAGGCTCAATGGATGATTTTTAAGCTGTGATGTGTCAAAGGTGCTTTATGAGGACAAATTTTATGTCTTTGATACACCAGGGTTAAAAAATTATCCATTATTGAGCCTTGTATCTATGACATCTTTTGTTGTCACATAATAAGCACATGTACGTAAAAACTAAATTATTTCACTGGGATCCAATTTTCCATATAATTAATGCACGATTTTTTAGCTAAATTGACAGATCTGAAAATAATTTTGTTAAACCACCAAAATATGTAGTTATGTAGGACGCTGGTTACTAAACTGTCAAAACTTTTTGTAACATTTCAAACACATTGCTCATTCCTTGTTTATTCTCATTATGCTCGAGTTCCTACATAATTATTTTGATAGTTTAACAAAATTACATACTTTCTCTCTCTCTCTCTCTCTCTCTCTCTCTCTCTCGTTAAATTTTCCAATACTTCAACAAAATCGTTCTTTCCCTGTATATGTAGAGTTTATATCGCTCATATATAAGTAAAAAACAAAGTTTTTCAAACTAAGTTTAAATGATTTGAATTGAATTATTACAATTTTAATTTTGAAATGCAATTTTTATTATAGTAATAACTAATTATAGAGAAATAAAAAATATGTATTTTAAAAATATATTTTTCTTTTATGTTTCCATTTTTTATGAGCAGTTAAAAAAATCGCAATTTTTTTTAGTTATGTCATTGTAGCAAATGAATATAAGGGATTATTTCAAGATAAAATCATTTTGTTCCCACGAGCAGACGCTATCTGCCGGTGTTGAAGAACTTCCCGACCAGGTACATTCACGAGCCCTGGAACGCGCCGCTTAGTATACAGCACGCTGCCAAGTGCATCATCGGCAAGGAGTACTCGTTGCCGATGGTGAACCATAACAAGAGCTCACGCATCAACATCGAACGGATGAAACAGGTGTACCAGCAGTTGAATAAGTATCGCGATAACGGTGAGTAAAAATTGTCCGCCCGCGATCAATTTTGTGATACGGTCGAAATTGTTTGTTCTCTCGATAGTATACCGTCGTCGAAAGTTTGGTTCCTTCGAAGTAGTTTTAAATTCCAACCGATTCGAACGCGAATCTTTTTTAACGAGTTTCAAGTCGAATTTTTGAACGGATTGCATTTTAATTGGTTTCTTTTTGTTAGGAACCTCATTTAAAGGAGAGAATATTGGTAAGTAATTTCGATTGATAATTAATAATTCGATCAATTAATTGCATTGTAATATACAGTCTTGGCAATAAATATAAAACATCCTTAATTTATTGCTTTTATTTCTATTAAAAAAAAACGATAATAAAAGCAAAGGACAACAAATATTAAAATTTTTGTAAAAATAAACATTATTTTCAATAAAATTGTTTTTAATTTATTTTTTGTTAGATATAAATAGTCAACTTGTGGGGTATTTTATACTTATTTTTGTTAAGGCAGTATAAGATGTTATAGTAAAACGATATTAATAATGCTTTGCGCAAGGCTTGTTGAACGCATTGTTGGCACCACCAACGAAAGACGGCGACGAGGAGAAAAGGAAACAGGACTCGCCGAATCGGGAGAACGAACAGAAAATGGAGACCATCAGCAGTCCCACGCAGCAGCAATAGCAGCAACAACAGCAGCAGCAACAGTAGCGACAGTCGGTATAGCGATCTGACTAATCTGTGACAATGCTGACATTATCCTTTTATGGATTTTAAAAGTGACTTGAAAATTCCATATGAATTCTACATCTCTAATTGTTTTAATCTCTTAATCGACCGCGAGAAGACCCGTTAATCATGATTGACATAATCGGTGCCTTTTCTTACTTCAACTTTTTGCCAATATTATCGGAAATTGGCTGTCACATTTCATAAATTTCATAAATCGTGTCTAATATACATTAATATTAGATATATTTAACATTTTTATAATCTTCATACTTTTCGCACATTGGCGGATCCATAAATTTGAATAGAGGCCTTTGATGCGCAGCAAGCGAAATTTTTTTTTTTAATTAAATATAAAAAAAACAGAACATTAAATTATCACATGGATTATTACATTGAAAAAATATTTAAATGTATAATTTATAAAACGTTTTTTTATTTAAAATTATATTAATATAAAAGAAGAATAATATAATAGAATCTGTTTTAAAAATATGTTTTTAATATTAGGAGTTTCTTAAATTAAAAAATATTTTTAGAATATCAAAATTGTGATTAAATTGTGAGAAATATTAAATAATTTTGTCGCATATTTAAAAAAAAAGACTCCGAGGAGAGGTGGCCGTGGCGCCCATAGTTTCCCCCATAGATCCGCCAGTGTTTTCGACTTGAGATGACGATTGTAAAAAGAGGTTAATTGTAAAATCGATATCGGATATTCCGCGAGAAACTGCACTATTTTTTTAACATTTGTAGAAAGGGTAATAAAATGTTTTTAGCAGCGGCAGACTTAGCGAGTGTGTTACACCAGCGAACCTAATGTTCGCCTAAGATAGATTATTGCAACCTG
Organism: Acromyrmex echinatior; assembly: GCF_000204515.1. Next base: position 1,056,419 of record NW_011627302.1, read on the forward strand.
TATTTTGTCACACAACTAATATATGTAATTTTAACAATGCTTGCCGCAACGTATTGATTAACAACCGTACTAGATTTTTTTATAGCTGTAAATTATGATTGTAAATAACGAATAAAACGTATGTTGTGAAAGACATTATCCATCATATGCGTAGATAAATCATATCGAGATGTCATTTACCTCTCTCATGACATCCCTTTCTCCGGATCTCGGAAACCTCTCGCTGCCGTTCCCCCGAGTGTCGCATATCCTCCGATATGCAACTTTAGATAACAAAATAATAGCTCTCGGATAAATGACGGAAAACGTAACGGAGACGCATCGCGAACGTATAATCGCAGTGGAATGAACTTCGGTCGACTTGACAAAATGAACATTTAATGGTCTATCTGTCACACTTTGCATTTTTAATGGCACCTCAATCCGGAGATCCTCGATGCAGCTCGACGGGTGCCGCCTTTCTGCTACAAAAAGTCGATAACACGTTTTGCTCACGGCTATTGTATATCACTATTGCCCACGCGCTTAAACGCTATAGACTGAAGCTCGAAATGCTCTCGCTCGTGTCATCTTCGAGACTCTCGCCTAATTGAAGACGATTCTCCCGTCCACTCGACGGTGCTTCCAACTCGCGGCTCTCGTTATCATATAAAAGAGAGAGGGGGAAAAAAAAAACGAAAAGGAAAAAAATTTACAATAATAATAAAGTACACGGGATACCGTGCACGCATACGCAATATGCATCGCAATTACGTATATATGTGTTTGCCGGTGTGCGAGTATATGCCATCTCGTTGACTCCCGGCGGACAGAACTCATGCCACACAGTCGGTTTTTCTTTATTTTTTCATGTCAACAAATGATATATTTTTAGTGCCTATAGTACTTATGGTTTTACAGTACATTTCTCATTAGATTTAAACAATTACAAATGAACATTCTCAACACTCAAAAACGAACTACTGTTTCTCACGCACGTTATCTCTCTCTCTCTCTCTCTTTGCGCACTCACGCTTTCATTTCTCTCCCATTTTCTCTTTCATTCTCTCGGCTCTCTTCCTTTCTCTCGTGCACTCTTTCTCGCGTTAACTTATTTTGTTTCACGTGTGTGCCTTACAAACGCTTATATATTTTGTTGTATGTACTCCTTGCGATAAAAGATCAAAGTTTTTTTTTCTCCTTTGCGAGCTTTCGTGGTCGCAGTAATAAATCTCCATACGTCACTCTAATAATAATCGGGACAATATATAATTATAATCGTTAATAATAATTAATTGTGTTATTATTCGTCATGCGGTAGTAACGTCATCGTCACGGCGTTCGCGCGTCGCGCACCAAAAATTATTTTATCTATACACATTACGACGCCGTCCCTTTTTTTTTATTTCTTGCTTATGTAAATATCTCTATGTATACGTTACGACGCCGGCTGCGGTTTTCATCTTTTCTTTTTTACGTTTATTTACTTGTCGCTAATTTTACACTCTATATCGCCGCGAACACCGAAAAAATACCAGCGCGTACAATGCACCACGAATTTCGGACACCTGCTCCCTCTCTTTCTCTCTCTCTTTCTCTCTTCTATGAAGGAAAAGGATAATATTTGTCTCGCCTCGGAAATTCGATTCGTAATTCTCGGGCGTCGACTACGACGTGTGCGCAAATAACTTCTGTGCGGGGGATTGAGGCCGCGGGATCTAGGAATCCGAGAATAAAGTCTTGTGTCCACGATGCTAAAAATCGGTTCGAGATGGAGAAAGAATTGAACAATCGCATTGGTGACCAAAAATTAACAAATCATGATTTTCCAGCATTATGAACACAAGGCTTTAGAAACGTATCGAAAGCATCCATGTCCATCGTCCATTAGCAACAATTCATTTAAATGCTTGGACTTTAAATATCGTAATACGAAGGTCCGACTCAGACAACACGCAATGTTTAGAAAACGTGTTTATGATGTCTTTTAAATATCTTAGCCTTGCATGTACCAAAAGACGTTTTTCAGACATGCATATTATCTGAGAGGTATCTCACAGGTCGAAAATTTTCAAGACTTAGGCATATATATATATATATTCAAGAACCTCGGGGAGACTCCCAGAGTCGGATCGCAATTAATTTCTATCGTACCTCGAGGCTACAGAATCAAAGGATTTAAGGATCCAGAGATCGGAGCGCTCAAGTATTCGGAAATTTCACCGCTCGAAAACGCAAGACCCTTACAGAAATTTAATACTGGAGGGTAGTGATTAATTACTTATTTTGAAAATTAAAAGCAATGCTGTTGACTGTTTTTAATAATTGAAATAAGTAATTTTCAATATGAAATTAAATTTCAGCAAGGGGAATTAACGATTCCCGGGATTCAAGAATCCGAAGATACGAGAGTTCAATGCGGTGTGTCCAGAGGATCCGCGAATATCACTCAAGGATCGATGGCGATCGGGTATTGGAATTCAATTTATAAGAGATAGGCATGCGTTATCTCCTCCCATTTTCTTTTTCCACTTTTTTTTAACGCGATATTGGACAAACGTACGCACATCTGCGCTCTCTAATTAATTCCTCGTTATTACAACAAACTACGCGCGAAGCTCGGGGCGTCGACGATCGCGCACCGGGAGAAATCGATTTGTTCATCGCGGTATCATGGCAAGAGTATCGTGCAGACCGACTGCGACGGAGCCTCCCATTTAGAATGCACATTTAGGACGAAATCCTCGTTTGGACCGGCGCGGCCGTCGTTTGCGGTTCTGCATAACTCTTTATGTACTCATCCTCTCTCGCGCACCCTCTCTTTTCCCTCGAGACTAGTAATTAGTGATAATAACTATATCTCGGCTAATCGACTATTAATTTCCATAGTTTTATCGCCAACTATCGCGCTATTACATTTTTTTTTTTCATATCATTTTTTTTTCAGACTCTTCAATTTACGTGAACGCTTTCTGAGAAACGTCGCGCCAATCCGAAGAGCCAAGGAAAAATCTGTTTCTTCCCATACATCATAAAAGCTTGCAGCAATATTACTGCAATGCTGCAATGTTACTGCAATGTTATTAATGAAAGAAGGAAGTCTATTTTGCATATCACTCTCTTACTTCAAAAGTGGTACAAAAATCTAAAAAGTATATTTCTTCGTAATTATTACCATAAATAAGTTAAGTAAACGTTACTCTATCAATCATCAAAAATAAATTTACTTCATAAAAAATCGTCAAAAATTATAAGAGTTTTAATTAAAAGAGTTTTTAAGAATTGTGAAAATGACATTTCATCATATTAAGAATACATTTCTTTTACATTATTTGATTAATTAATAATTTCGTGTAAAATGAAAAATAGTTTTCCCTCTTTTCTACGAAATTTAATTTTTTAGATAATTATAAATCGAAATTAGACTAAGAGAATAAATCAATTCATAGAAATAATTCTATTAATTGTCACTTTTCAATTAATAGAAATAATTCTAATCATTTTTTAAATTGTCAATTTTCAAATAAGGACACTTTGACAAAAATAGAATTTCTTTTTTTATCTGCGATATTGCTGAAACGTTGCAATGTTGTTACAGTATTGCTGGAATAATTTACGTTGTATGGATTTTTCTACACACACACACATACACACCACGCACAAACATACATACATCTCGCTCAGAAATGTGTCACGATCGCCGATGATCGCCGGCTCGACCAACAATATTTTACGCAATCAGGACGCATGTTAAAAAGGACGACGACGACGATCACTACAAATTCTTCATCCTCAATTCATGATTAGAGATGCTTTCGCGCCACTCTCGCATGAAACTATCGAGTATTTTGCTTTCTCTTGCCTGCATGTATCGTGGATTCGTCGTGAGAGACAATTCACAAAAATTACGATCGCGAGCGATCGATTTGCGGACGTGGCGACATTGAATCGAGGAAAGAGAAGAAGGGCATAGAATGTGTGCGAAAGGTCCAACTCGTTCCTTTTCTCGAGGATTCTCTTCGAAAATCTTGGTAGATTTTTACAACAAAATCTAGAGAGCCACGAAGCGTTCTGTAAAATTGAATCTAAACATAAAATTTACAGAAGAAATACGGAAAAAATTGATTCATATTATCCATCATTTCAATATTAAATGCAATACGATAGAGATATTTTTTCTAGAAAGATACTCTTCTAGAAAAGCTTTTTAAAGATAATACCACGTGGTGTAATATTCTCCACTTAATACAGAAACGATCGATAATAATTGTTCATTTCGCTGTGTCATGCGTTTCGTTAGTTTCGCCAATCACGTTTTTTACGGAACACAGAGAACTGCGCTTTTAATATTCGATAGTTCGATGGGAACAATTGTGAAATTCCGCAGCGACTAGATATTTTGCGAGATATTTTGCGCAGGATAAACGCTCATCGATTTTCCAAGTCAACGTTTGCAACAGTCAAGTACTCCACGCGGTAATTAATTATCCAATCCGCAAGAACATTACATTGTTAATAAATCAATATTGACTCAATAAAAAGAATCCCATCGCGATCTGATGATCAGTGATACATTCTGAATTTTATTTTTAATTCGTATAAACCTTAAAACCTAAAAAAATTTTTATCAAGGATTTTGAAGTCCATTTTCTCTTCTCTCTTTCTCTCTATAATTGCGTAAGCAATAGTAGTTATAAGTAATCTATAGCATTTGAAAGAATTGACTAATTACAGTCGAATATTCTTCTCATATTCGATCGTGATAGTCGTTTACAACTACGCTTAGACAATTATAGAATATACGAGCTCTACATCCCTATCTCTCGAAATTTCGCTCTTCAATAAAGCGACTCGCGTTACTTTAAAAATAAACGACGGGGCTTTTCTTCGCGATATTATCGTTTCGCGATAACACGGATACCATTAATCATTTTAGACGTTTCTGAAGCGATCGACCTCTTTGTTGATCGAGTATCATTCAACGAAGATATCGCCGATTCTAACAAATCAGGTTACAGCGACTTGGGTTTTAGAGTGGCCGATGTCGCCGGTATCGGTATTCCGCTAGTCGTTATGAAATTGTGAAAGAAAATTCCTGGCTCATGAAATCGCGGCGATAATCTTGCTGTACGGCGAGTGTAGTTATACGAAGAATTGGCTCGTTATAGGCCAGGGAAGCACCGATCGTCCGAGCTCTATAGCGTCACGTATACGCCTCATTTACCCGCCGTCGACGTGACTTCCGGTGAGATTCAATGGCCGTGGCAAAGTGTCACGACGGCCCGTTTCCGCAACGGCCTTATCGCTCTTTGCGGAAAATCGTCGTGTTATATACCAAGCCGAGAGCACAATTCGACGATGTGTAGAACGACGATGTATAAAACCCATTCTACAATTGTGTGAGCGTAGCTGTGATTGTAGTTGTAAAAATTGGCTAACCATACAATCGAATATTTTTCTCATATTCGATCGTGATTGATTCTTACTACACTATTAAATATCAAAGAAACAATGGAAACCCAATCCCTTCCTAAGCAGAAATATAAGTCATATAATGTCAAAATGACGTTAAAACGAATCATATATAATTAAGAAATGATTTTTAATAATCATTTTGGAGTCATTTTGATGTCATGATTTGTTCTGCTTGGAATGGATTAAATAAGATTTTGTTATTTTTAACTTCCATCTGTGTCAAAATGTAAATCAATCCATTTCTATGGTTAGTTTCAAAGTAAACATCGTCCATATTAATGTGCACTTAGTAAATGTTAAACTAAATTTGAGTCAAATTGAATACATTGTCTTGAGTTAAATTGTTTAACCCTATAGTTTTAATCAAATTAACGACATATTGGATAGAAGTAATGGTGACCTAAAGATATGATTAAAAATAATCTAAATTGGGTATAATTTGACATTTTCCTGAGTTAAATTGATTAATGTCCGTTTCTATTAATGAAGACTAATTTTAATCTTAGTTTTTCTAACTTTTTATCTTTTTCTAGTTTTAAGAATTAGAAAAAGATAAAGAATAAATTAAATCGAGATTAAAGTTAATTTATATTGAGAAAAACAGACGTAACTCCATTATTTTAGTCAAATTAACAATATGTTGAATAGAAGCAGTGCCGACGTATAGAAATTATTCAAAATAACTGAAATTAAGTGTAATTTGACATCATAAATTTAACAGTGTGTTTATCATATAAATAATAATTTCTAGTGTTAAATGATTTGCCTTTTAGAATTAATATGTGTCAATCACCTTTTCGTTTCCGATTTTGAACGGAAAAAATATTTTATTAACTATAACTTTTAATTTTTAATTTTGGAGGAAGAAATTAACAAGAAGTTTTAACCGAAATTATCCTGAATTATTATCCTGAATAAGCCTACCTAATATTATCCAATTAGAATCTTTAATCTTTATTTCTCATCTGTTCTTAATTCAAATCAGTTAGGTTTTCCGTTCTCGAAATATGTTGCCCGCGGCGTCGGACGTCGTTTAAATTTCTTCGTTTAAAGAGTCACGAAGAAGGGGATCACGAGCACCGGGGATTAATCCCGCGTGTATTATACTCATGGGTTAAACATCGACGACGTCAAAGAAGCGTGTCAACGGTGTTCTAACTTTTCAAAGGCCGACGGGCTTGATCTTGCCAAACGGAGTGCGAAGTGCCTTTTATCTTCGTCAATATTATCTCAATGCAATCCGGTCAAAGATGTTCTTTCTTTAAAATCCGACCTTCTGAGAACCGTATTTACACGAGGTATGTGGAAAGCGGCGCGATTTAATTCCGCCTTCTAATTCGCTGTAAAATTCTCTTGGGATGCACTTTTTCGATAATCTGACGAATTAATAGGCAAATAAGAAAAAAAATAAGTCGAACCGTGCAGCATATTCCGAGCATTCGTTTGGGAGTTTTCATTATGCATGTATCGTCCAATTCGAGAGTCCCATCAAATTTCTATATCTCTTTCTTGCTTTTAGTCTTTCTGTGTAATATGTATATTGCATTGAAAAGCGATCGCAAAGAGCAATAAAAGAAAAAGTAATAAATGAAAAAAAGGTAGCGCAATTTTCTTATTTTTGAAATCATTTGAGGATTTAGATATCACCGACTTTCGATTGTGTTAATTCTATCAGAATTGTCACAAATTTCTCATTCTGAAATTCCATAATTTTTCTCTGATTTTCAGACAAAATTTTATTAATTTTAAATTTCCCTTGATTTTCAATAATATTTTGAAATATTTTGTATTTCCTGATTTGGAAAATATTTTGTCAAATATTTTGTTCAAAGAGCAAACATAGTAACGCAAATTACTATTAACGTTGCTGACACTTGCTTGCATTTATAATAATTGTTAGGTTAGTAAATATTCCAAAACTGCCTAGGTGTGATATACGCATATTAAACTTCTTTAATTTCTAGAATTTCAATTTTACAGAAAATTTTGTAAAATCCTATAATTTTTCTCCGATTTTCTCGACCGTTTTTAATTTCCCTGATGTTATCCTGATTTCCAAAGATTTGGGTCAATCCTGCCTACGCAATGAATTTCCAATTTGACAAAGAATGATTAAGAGTGATGATTAATTAATTAATATTAATAAACATAAGGTAACTTTTTCGCTTTTGCCTTCATCAACAGAACTCAGAGGTCTAAAATAGTATCCAAGTTTCTTCTTGACAACTGGACTAATGGAGAGGAGAAACGTTTAGAGGGATGGCCGAATCTCGGGAATTTTCTCACTCTCCACCGCACCATTGCCACGACCACAAATCTCACCTAGTTTCGATCGATTCAAAATTCTCCGAACTCTGTGGTAACGCGAGATTATGCTATTCATAGTAACTTGTTCTATCAGCTCTAAGCTTCAAAGAACCCACCCATCTTTAGGTCTATTATTGTTAGAAGATCAATTAATTTTAATGACTTAAAAAATTCTTGCAATTTTATACATTATCAACAAAGGCGATTCTTCTCTTCTTCATGAGACATATTATATTTCGCGAATTATTATGTAGAATCACTGCACTAGTCAATAAACAAATAAAAAATTTATGATATATTATGAATTATAGTGCATATATAAAAAAGAAGGATTAACAAACCTCAATATTTATGGTTGTTTATTTATTCATTAAAAATGTTATATGTTATCTTTAAAAAATAGGAAAAAATAAGTTTTAATAAAAAAAGTAAAAGAACAGAAAAAGTAATAAATGATTGGTCAGCTTAGATTAATCAATACGTACTAGTGTAAGTACCGGTGTATATACAAATTTGTTTTTTAAAAGAAAAAGAATTTATATATTTAATAAATGTACATATTTAGTTAATTAAATTCTATTAAATATTAGAGAGAGAGAGAGAGAGAGAGAGAGAGAGAGAGAGAGAGAGAGAGTAAATTTCTGTTATAGCTACATTCATTAAAATAAAATACATATTTTTCTTTTTACTTAATATAATTACTTAATATAATTATTTTCAGATAAAAATAATATTTTAATAAAATCCATTTAAAAATTAGATGTAAAAAATATCAATTGCAATTTATTATTTTTTGAAGTCTTATTACTTTAATACTTTTATTAAACAGTCATATTTTCTGATGTTTATTCAGTGACTAGTGCAGTGATCCTAACAATTCGAGGGCTATTTGGTATAAAATGTTAACCAAACTCTATCTCCTTGGATTAAACTCACTATTACTTTCATTATATAATAAATCCAGTCGCAGTCTTATCGATGCATCAGCGAGTACTTAAGCGCCAGTGAAGTCGAACCGCGAAAACGCAACGTGGCCGATATTATCGATTTCGCAAACCGTAGCAAGTTCCGAGCCCGCTTCGAGACGATGGATTAATCCGTATAGGGCGGATATAGGAAGAGAAACGAGAAACGATGGGTCTCTTGGAGTGCTTTAATACAACTGTGAGAGAGCGTAACTTCCCCACCGACGTCGCTATTCATTCAGACAATCACTGAACATCCAACGTCTTCACTTCCACGGGCAAATCACGTTCATATGGCAAGCCGAGGCGGCTCGTTCATTGCATTATTACTCGTGCTTTAACACGGCTCATCGGATAAATTAAACAGCCGCGATATGAGGAGAGAAATTACGTCCTCGCCGTCTCTCACTCGAGACGGCGTCGACGCCAATTGTGCTCAGAAATCATCTTCCGACATAACGAATAACGAGTTCCGATGTTTCTAAAGGTGAATTATCCCTCGGATTATTTAATTTGTAATTTTTATAACTGTGTGTCTTTCTAATCTTTCAAACTTTTAGAAAATTATCATTCTGAAAAGTGAAATCTCACTCTTCAGAGTGAGATTACATTCCAAAAAATTTAGACAGTAGAGAAAAGCCCTCTATTGTAAGATAGGCGCCTAATATAAGATAGCAACATTTCTGTTAAACTAATAAATGCTGTACATTGGTTCCACCATGAATTTATTGCTCTTGGATTGAAAATTCCTTTTTAGTATTTAGTAGGAAATTCACTATTAAATCATGACTGTAGTCATTGTAAAAAAAGATTTTAGAATTTACATGTCTTCAAGTTTCATTGAGATGAGACTTTAAACCTTGTTATTATTTAATAAATAAATATTTGTCATAGTGATAGAGTAAAGTCATACTAATAGAAAAATATGAGATATGTTGAATTGTTTAATTACAGAAATTAGATTTGATGACCGTAAAGCGTGAAAATCATAATATGAGATATCCAGGGTATTTCTAATATGAAATAACCCATGTTCCTATATCATAATGAAAATTGTTTGTTGTGCTAAAGTAAAAATGTTATTATACAATAATGAAAAGGACAACCGGAATAAACGTCGAATGTACATTTCCGTGATGCTTGATTCCAACTATCTGAAGACGAGTTCTGAGTATAATTTATCATGCTTATTTTTTGCACACTGGCTGTTTGTTTGTATTTTAGAAACATTAAATACAATTTTTTAATTACAATACTCATATACTTCGTGTTTTGCTATCGATTTCTCGACGCATCTCATATTAGGAGTACAATTTTTTTGACTTAGCGATTTGCTCATTTTTTACATTTCTTTAATTAAAAAAAAAATGGAATTAGAATTAAATTTTATATAACGTCATCTTAAAGCTTATCAAATTCCCTTCAAAATGAACAGCATTTACCCAAAATGAACTCGGTATCTCATAATAGGGGCTTTTCCTCTATATTTCTCAATTAACGAAATATATCCTTCTAGAACGAGATTCGCTATAATTATTATATTTTACAATAGTCTGCAATGAAAGTCTTTCATGTGAACGTGAATCGCGTAATGTCTACAATTTAATATCTTCAAATTTAAACTTGCTTTACCTCGGAAACTCTTTCTTTTCGTTTTTCCTCCCGAGGCAAATTATTCTATGCCATTTTCCTTGCGCTACGAAACTCGTTTCTGCCCCAAAAGTCGCAACTTTTTCCCTTTCTGATTCCGTGATTATTTGCATAATTTGATTCTTTTTACTGTTAAGTCCTGGCGTGAAAAGTGACACGGTACCGACGCAATCTCTCGTTGGCTGGTCTTTTTATCGAAATGAAATCGCGTCCTCAGTTTTCGAGATGCATCACGCATGCACGTTAAATTCGCGTGTGTATCACACATGTCCCTAATGAGTATTACAAATAAACCGTACGCGAGACTGTCATATAATTCAATTAATTAGCAATCAGCAAGGAATATAAACAGTTTCGCGATTGCGACTACTTATAACGAGATTCCTGATAATTTTTTCGGCGTTAATCAGTTGCAACCGTCCCTCGAGTATTAACTCTCCGGAGCTGACGCCAAAATTTGTAACACAGTTACCAACGCTGGGTCTGTAAGAGTCATTTAATTTATGTTAATTAAAAGCCATTAATTTCAATGACCAAGTGGCATAACTAGTATAAAAAGGAATAAATACTAAGTATATTTTAATAAGAATAATTCAAATTTGCAAATGTAATGTAAAATTGAATTGATATTTTTGACAAAGAGATTTATAATTGAATAGGTCCAACAGACTCATCGTCAGCTTTAAAGGATTAAAATTAGAACGTATAGGGGATAAATAATTTTATACGATTATGATGGAGTGACATCGAGAGTTGCAAACGTTTTCTTACAGTTGTCTGCGGAATCATCGAAATTTCAATTCATATGCATTATCTATCCTGCATTTGCGACAAGCCGTTTTGCATTGAAAGAAATTGTAAGAAAATATTAATTTTCATTAATACAGTTGCAAAATTAATTAACAGTTTAAATTAGTGATTTTTAAACGCACTATGAAATTCATTGTAATTCATAGACAGCAATATTAATGAACGGGAAATATATAGGGAATATATATATAATAAGTTGCAACTAATTTTCTAATTAATTTAACGACTAAGCATCAAGATGGAAACATATAATCGCATTTTTGCACGCTATATAATTTCCCGTAAAGCTACGTCGTCGCGTCAACAAGTTTGAAGCGTTAAATTTAACCCCCTATTTTAAGAGCCGACCACCCTCGGTCGGAGTGTCGAAGTGAATTTCCAACAGTGGAGTTCCGTCCGCGCTCGCGCTCTATTAAATGAGACCTCAACCGTGTTTTGTAATCGAATATACTCCATTCTCGTTGCAGTAGTCCGACCAACTACGTTACTGACTGTGCACACAATACAGTCATTTGCAAATTCGCAGTACAAACCCAAAATCGTACTCGGCGCGGTTTCGTTGGTACTCGATGCAAACACAAATGGCTTCCGTAATGTATTACGGTATCTCCGATGGAGATCCGATTTTTGCGGTTCCGAACATTTTGCCCGCAATCGTGCCAGATATTTAACAAATATAATTAATTAAGGATGTATTAGACGTATTTTTTCACAAAATGGAAAATTATAAAAAAAGTTATACATTTTCCTATTTGAAAGTAATATAAAAAGTTTAATGGCGATTTAGAACTTGGATCGGAAATTATTTCAATAAGAAGTAGACATGTTTTTAAAAATAATAAGATAAAATGAAAAAATTTGCATTTAAATTAAAATAAATAAAATTGTATCATTAAATATATAAATACTGACCTTATTGATCTGTTTCGTAATATGTAATATTTATTTTTATACAGAAAATATAAATTTCCAATTCCAGTCACTTTTTGCAAACTATACACCTGACTATACATCTGATACATCCTTATGTAAATTAAGTTAAAATTATGACTAGTACAAAATCGAAATATACGTAAATATCAGCGGATGTTAGTATTTTTGAATTGAAACAAACTTTGACATAGGCTGCGCTAATGACTGTATATTAATAATTAACAAGATTAAAAGAAAAATTACAAATCTATTTGTGAAAGACTACACGTGTCGTCGTTTCTCCGAACGGCTTCGATGCCCTTTCGATTTACATCCCCGACTTTTTGCGAAAATCTCGTCTTTTGATTTTTATATTCGCACACTCTCCCTTTCGCACACTTTCTTTCTCTTCCGCTCGTCAATTCACTGTCATACCCGGTTTTTGCGACAAGCATATGTAATATATACACACTACATTAAACTACGCTTTAAGAGGCCTACTTAAATAATGGGCACACAACACGAGGGGTTAAGGTATAATATATATATAATACACATTATATATATATTTACGCGCTGAGATACAACGGCTAATTAGTTGCAGTGCATCAATATCTTTGTCCGCCTGCTTCTTCACTAATTGTAAACATCGTTCCTTTTTTTCTTCCTTCTTTTCTTCTTCTTCCTTCTCGACACCGTCTTCTTTTTTTTATTTCGTTTTGTTTAACAACAACAGACTTACTTAACTCTAATTATGTTTCTGGTTTGTTACTTTCTAAGGCCTTGTTACTAAATATGCTGTCGCTAAGGCAGTGGCTCTTTTTTCTTCTCTCTCTCTCTCTCTCTCTCTCTCTCTCTCTCTTTCTTTCACTCACTCTCACATTCTTTCTACATTCTTCCTTTTACTCACAGAGACACGTGCATGCATAGTCCGAACGAGAAATCGACGATTAACTTCCGGTGTTTGAGATTTGATTCGCGCGCGAACGCAATTCCTTTTTATTATGTATCCGTAAATCGAATACGATACACTTCTATTCGGAGAATCGACGATTCGTAAAGAAAGTATCGAAGTGCTTTTCTCCTTGTTCTCTACCCCATAAAATCCAATTGACACAAATCGAATCATATTCACTTTGTTCATATATGACTATCGATGTTCACGTTGAGGTCACATTAATAAATTGCGAGTCGATTTCATGGATTCGCGATACGAAGAGATAAGACAACGACTAATTAGTCGCTGAACCGGAAGATCAATGCTCGTTTCATGATTATTAATTCAGCTGAATTATTAACATTTCTGTCTGATTGATAAAATCAGGATAAATGGAGATCCGTGTGATTAATGAAGTAGATCGTGAACGCGAGGCGATAAGAAGTTGGGCGTAAAAACCGCGTGTTGGATTAAAGATTTTTGACAATGATGTAATAAGTTTGACAGGAAACTTATTAAACCTAGATTAACGAGTTTATATGTTTCTTTTGATATATTGATTAATTATTCAATGTAAATTTTTACCTTGAAATTACAGTAATAACCACAGAATTTAAATTCATTATTAGATACGTCTGTGACTTTAATTAATAAATAATATCCAAATCAGATATTTAATTGTAATGGCCTTTTTCTATAGTAAATCTTTTTACGCTAATCAATGTATCCATTGCTTTCACAGGGAATAAAATACCTTTTTTTACAGTAAAAACACATATTTATGCTAAAACCGATCCTAATTAAAATTTTTGACATATATGAATATCGATTTAATATAATGTAATTGTTATTTAAATATTTTATGTTAAATTGATATTCAACATTTCTTAATATTAAAATAGTACAATTTATAAGTGAACAATTAACAAAAATAAATATTTTAAAACATGAATTCTGAGATAAATGAATAAAATGTATCTATTTAATAATAAATGTTAATTAATATTATATAATAATCAATGTTAAATAATATTAATTTAATAATCGTGTTAATAATTTAATATTATAAATGTTAATTTCACCGAAAAAAATATGTTTTCACAATTTGCTTGCGAACTGTGTCAGTGTTTTATTTTTATGTTAACATATTATTTGTATTACTTCCTAATATATTTATTTTATAATTTAAATTCTATTTAATTTAATTAATACACAGATTTAGGTGGCTCGATTGAGATACATGGAATATGTTAAATGTAACTATAAATTATCTAACTGTGTATATTCTGATTCGCGTAATTACATGTCGGAATACGGCAAGAATATCGCGCTCTCTTGTATTGCGAGGATGATTGTATTACGACATCTAATAGCGATAATAAGACCTGCGCGCCACCACACCTTTCACAATAATGAAGAGTATTATGAAATCTGCGGACAGGGCTGTTATTATTCCGCAACGAGTATTTACCGAGTGCGTTTCCGGCCTGGTTAAAACGAGAAATTCGTTCGTCATTCGAGTTCGCCCGACTGAGCGAAAATTCAAATTCTGTACCTCCGAGCTGTAGCATTAAGACTATTTTCGGCCAGGAAACGTGAATCATTTCGTTGAACTTCAAAGCAAATATTCAAAGCAAAGGGCTGCATTATTCAAGAAATATAAGCGAAATATAATACAAGTTGGGTTATTTAGAATAATACAAGTAAAAGTTACTTAAACAAAGTCGTAAGACTTTTAAGGGTAATGTCAGCTTACTACATTCGTTGCCTATTTTTTCGGAATAGAAAGTTGTAAAAGAGATGATGATCATATAATATGGAATTCTGTTGACCGACAAGAGTAAAAAATTTTATTTTGTGAGTTGGTCGGGAATATTGCTCGGAGATACAGAGCTTCGACAAAGTGAATAATAACGCATCATCATAATTTTTCCTGGGCCGGTCCGACGAACAGTTACGTATATTATTAATCAGACTATGGACCACTTGAAGATGACAGCGAAGCTTCGTTGAATTTGCATTATCGTTATCCTAGATATACGGAAGCTCGCGCCGTGAAACTTCGCTCGACATGAAATTGCTCTCAGAATTGAAATTGGAGCTTCTTAATATAAATATTTCATTCCAACTCAAATCTATCATTTATATATACATATATATATATATATAAGAGCTTGTATAATATAAAATATTATTCCAAATAGAACTTTAAATAAAACTGGCAACCACAATGATTGGCTCATCTCACGTTTTATAACTGCAATATAATATCCAATAATCAAAAACTACCAAATTCAAATACTTCATACACTTGTTCGCTTAAATTTTTATGATTGTTTCAATAATAATAACCATCCTTAAAATTATTCTTTGGTATCTAAAATTATTAAAAATAAGTGAAAAATATTTTCTTAGTTATTATAATATTAATTGCGAAAAAATTATATTGTATTTTATTATTTAATAGGGGATTTTGTTCGAACAACAATTGACAACAATATCGTATTTGTCAGTGATTCGAAGGAACTTGTCGACCTAGCCATTCACCCGGAATATTCAGAACACATCTGAGAAAATTTTCGGGAAAAGCACGAGGAGGAAGGGGGGGGGAGGAAGGGAACGAGCAATACATATCGTCGTCGACGGCAGCTACGAAAAGCCGCGGTGCGTGAAATTGAATTTTAGGTCGCCCGATTCACTCTCGCGCACATTCGCGGCTTCCCGGTGTTAACCCCTTCCCCCTAACCCTATTCCCGACCTTGCTCTCATCCGGTACATCCCCGCCCGCGAAGGGGAAGAGGTCGATGAAAAGCAGAATACGAGCGTTTAATCTAAAATTACAGAGGCCTTTGAAGCACCGGGACATTTTGATGCAGTCTTCTACTTTTTCGCGCGTCAAAGTAATCTCGTTTCCCTCGAAATTCCGCGAGATGACCGCTACCGCGATTCTTCCTCCTTCATTCCCCACAGTTCCTCCTTCCTCGCCTTTCATTCCGGGATCCATCGCAACTAGGTCGGCCGCGGTAATATCGCGAATAACGAAGTTTACGGAAGCAAAGACGATATCATTAGCTGAAGAAAACGGGCGACGCGGTAAGTGGAAATAAGTTTTGAGTTCGAAATTATTTAAATTGATGTTGCAAAAAATCTGATTAGTCATTAATGGTTCGAGTGAACCAGATAAATCTTATTAGTTAGTGCCTGTCTGTCGAGTAATTTAACGATGCGATCCGTGCCAAGATGTGCGATATATCAATCATAATTATCTCGTAACGGGTAAGAATTCGGTACCACTCGTAGGGTGGTATTCTTAGGACGATATTCATAGTTGGATCTTATATTTAGGACCGTCCTAAGTATAGTCTTAAGATGTCATAAACCAGAGAGCCATATTAGTATTATAAGACATTACTTAAGACGGTCTTAAAGTAAGAAGGGACTATGAATACCGGCTTTTAGTCCATCCTTATTTCATGACCGTCTTAAGTAATGTCTTAAGATACTAATACAACCGTTCGATTGGTTCATGACATAGGCTTAATCTTATGTTTTATTCAATGGGCTTCATCTGATGACGTTCATGGATGAAGCCCATTGAATGAAACATCAGGTTTAATCACAAGTTAACTAGATAATGAAAAGTTGAGCCTAAGACTGTACATAAAACAGTCTCAAATATAAGAATCAATTGAATATTGGCTGTAGCTATTCTGTACTCTCGTGATTGCTTCAGATTCAAAGTATAGATTCGACACTTAACTGGCAACACGAGAATCCATTACAATCTTGCAATTGCAACTACTGTCAAAAGAATCCGGAAAGAATGTCGTGAGTACTACACAAGGGTCTCCATGAGTGCTCTTAGACTAACAGAAAAGAGCTCCTTCTATCTCTCTTTCTCGCAATATATCAATAAAAAAAGTTTATTAGAAAAAAGACGAGCGAAAAAAAGAGAAGTAGAAGAAGCTGGTAGGATAGTCGCAGGGTCATCCGCGTCAGCAGTTAAGAGTTAAATCAAATCAAATCTATTGATTCCAGCGAGAGACTGACCAATTTTCAGAAATGAAAACCCTCTCTCTCCCGTTTTCTCCCATTTCATCTATCTCCCTTTCTCTCTCGCACCTCTCCCCTTTGCCGCCTCGTTAGAAATCAGCCTCGTGGGGACCTCCAAAAATGCAGGACGCAAAGACGTGGACGTCGGCGTCGTCGAGGACGACGTCGGCGACGCTGGCCTGTTTTATGCGGACGCCGCACTGTGTTGAGTGATTTGTGTGTGTGAGTTTGTGTGTGTGTGTGTGTGTATGTGTGTGTGTGTGCGCGCGCGTGTGTGGTGTGTGTGTGAGATCAATACGTACTCTAGTTCTCTCTCTTTCTCTCTCGCTCTTGCCTCTTCTGTTCACCCCCCCCCCCCCCCTCTCTCTCTCTCTCGACGCTACGACCGAAACCCGACCGGTCCCTCGATCCTGGTTCCTCCAACCCACCTTCCACCACTCTTTCACCCTTACCGAGCCCGCTCCTCGCCACCGCTGCTCTCCGCACCCTTTCGCTACCCTTAAGCCGTCACTGCCTTCTCCTTCGCTTCGTCTCTCGACTACCTTACACCCCTTTTCACTCTCTCGTCGCTCAGCTCGCGGTGAGTTCTTCCTTCCCTTCCATGTAACCATCCCTCCCCTCCAGCCAGGATTTATTACCGTTATTATTTTAACGCCCAGTGAATGATTTGCGAGAGGGTGGACTCGCTCGCTCGCTCGCTCGCTCTCTTTTTCGCTTCGCACGTGACGTGTAAAACGCACACCCATCCGCCCCCGCGAATGAGCGTAAGAGCGAGGGAGACAGACTGCCGTGCATAGGGTGAGTAATCTGAAACTCCGGTAACTCGACTGGTGTTAGAGATGTTTTTAGAGCTCGCGCGCGAACCTGTCGGGGATTGTGATGGCGAAAAAATGGTAGATCCGATGGCTGAAATGAGGGGTTGAGGAACCTTGAGATCGGTTTCCAAGAGATATCAGAAGCGTTTAACTTTCGGCACCGGAAGATGTATCTTCCTTCGCGCCTCCGTCTCCGATTTCCTCGCACCGGGCTTTTCTAAAAGGAGGATCGTCTCGTACAATTTCTCCATTACTCTCCATTACCACGTTCATATCGTAGTTTCTTCTATTTGTCGTTATATGTTTCTACTCACTGTATTTTACTCGCTTTTAGCGTCAATCAATAGATTTTTTTAAGCTCTTTTCAACGTCCAAATATATTAGTAGATCTACTCGCGTTGCTTGAAATAGCCAAAAATATTTGCACTTAAAAATAAGATAAATATATATATATATATGAGTATTGAAGAAAGAGAAAGTAAAGATGCAGAATGCAAAAAGTGCAAGCAACGCAAATAGATCTTATGTCACAAAAATATTATTACAACAACGTGCAACAATTAATTATATTGATTAATCAATTTTCTTACTTTTCTCCCCGTCATTCTATATATCTGATATTTGGCAACAATTCCTTTATTAACCGTGCCTGCCTTTATTTGTACACTTCCTCTTACACTTCTTCCATACGACTGCATTATTTCGGTCTATCGATCCGACAATTCATTAAAGTTCCACGTCGGTCGATCAAATCTGCGGTTTTAGTGTCGCGCCGTTTGAATTCACTTGGAACGAAAGCGCGATCATCCGACCAGAGAAATTTTATGTTCGAACATGGAACAAAGATCGACTCTATTTACGAAAGCTCGGCGATTTTATGAGATTCGACGACATTCGATGACAAAAATGTGACGATGTTGTTTATCGAAAAATTCAATAACTTTCGTATTAACTTTCGAGTGCGTTCGCACTCGAATCGGAGAATAATAACAGATTGTGCTTTTATATTCGACAATTATCGATACCTTAAAATGAAATGAACAAAGAGAGCGTCTTTGTGCGCGAAATGAGAAACAAATTCTTCTGAGTAAAAATAACACAATGCTGTTTTTTGCAATCGGCATGATTTAAAGTGCAGTAACACGAGACATCTTGACATTTTAATCAGGAGAAAATCGACTCGGAAATATTGCCCGTTGCCGCCTATTAACAAATGTCTCGTATATATGAAGGTTCGTGTATTTCCTCGCCCGTCTGATACATATCTCATGTCGCCGTGCCCCGTTTTATGACTTGGGTAATAAAATGTCGAGGCAATTATTTACTGAGAAATTGCTGCGATATAACGCGTAACGATGTCTTAATGAGAGCGACGCTTTTTAGAACCGCAGACGGCTGTGCACGTGAAACTATGATTATTTGTTCGATACGTATCAGAGTATCGCGCTCGAAATAGATTTTTCACGCCGGATCTCTGGAAAGTGGTTCACGAGAGAGTGAAAATCTGTGAGCATTTTAAACTGCAGGAGGAAAAGAGCGGAATAGTGATTTTTCTACCATGAAATTTTCTCTTCCACTTGGAGTATAGAAAAGCAAATAGAAAGTAGTAATAAGAGCAATAAGTAACAATGTAAAAAGGATTTTTGAGAGAGAGAGAGAGAGAGAGAGAGAGAGAGAGAGAGAGAGAGAGAAAAAGAAAGAAATAATCCTTCGTATTTGGAGAAAAATTCAATAAAGTAAATAAAAATTGCTAAAATAAAATTAATGAAAAATCTCACAAGGACGTTTAAAGAGTGTTACATAAATAAAGGAGAGATTAATTGCACGTATGAAATTAAGACGACGAGAGATAAAATGGAAAAAACTAGCCGAGAACTTGAGAGAGGGAAAAAATGAAATGTATCAAAATTCCTTAATTTCCTTTTTTTAAGAGCATCATGTGCGAATTGCGGGGACGATTCTCCGTGATTGTCGCTATCATCGTCACCGGTCACCGGAATGAGGCAGCTGGAGAAAATGAAACGGAAAGAGGGAAAGGTGTTAATTTTCGGAAGCAACTTCAAAATAGGAGCCGAGGAAACTTCAACGTCGCACTCACGACAAATCCTTCGCGATTCCAAGCGCTTTAAAGAAGTTTGTGAATATCCTCTTCACCCGTTTCAACGCGATGTTGTATTTTTATTACGTGTACCAACTCGGACAGATCTAAGTATAGCACGGTTTCAGCGGATTATATATAAAAGGAATCAGAGAGAGAGAGAGAGAGAGAGAGAGAGAGAGAGAGAGAGAGAGAGAGAGAGAGAGAGAGAGAGAGAAAGAGAGAGAGACACCTCTCTAAATAAAATAGAAAAATAAACTGCTAATGCTCTCTGCCGCAAGAAAGATGTGACAAATATCTTTCGTCAATATTTATGGCGCAATACAATATTTACACGCTCGTATTAATTTCGCTGCCTGAATTCTTACACGAAAAAAAAAAAAAAAAAACAATTTTGCTGAAGTATTTAAAAATTTAACTAGATACAGATCTGACAATAATTTTATTGATCTATCAAAATAATTATATAGGATCCTCAATTAAATTGATTGCCAAAATTTTTTGCAGCATTGCTCATCGTGCTTGAGACGTAATTATTATGATGATCTAACAAAATAAATTTCAGTTTGTTTCTAACGAAATTTTTAGGTACTTCAGCAAAATCATTTTTTTTTTCTTATATTGATATACAGCGTGTTCTTTGCCGCTTCTCGTTATATTTTATTTCTCCAAAACGTTTTTGATTAAAGATAGTTTAAACTGGCGCTTGGTCTTCCTTACATAAAAAGCCATCTGCGAGTTGGAGTTATCCGCGGACTACTCCCATAAGAAGTTACATTCGTATCGTCATAAAACCGTGTCGTAAAGACTCGAACCGGCTCTCGTCGGAGACAATATAGATGGGAAGACATCCGCGCGCGCGCGCACACACAAGATGTTCCGGCGTTTTTACCTCGAAGAGCATGGCAGCGGACAATCGGATATAATAGCTGGATGTGATTAAAATTTCAATAGTCGAGTTACGAATCGCGTGCATTAGGATGTATCCGATGGGAGAGGCTCGTGAGAGAACAATGGGAGGGTATTAATTTCGCTTCTCTCGTGGCGCTCGCGAAAAGCAGAATGCAAATTATTCGAGTGTACCGTGAAAACTCGGAGGTTTGTTGAGTACAGTTGTTACCACCGCACTATTTCGCGTAGAAAGAAAAACTTATTGGATAAAGTTGACCTAGAATCGCGCTAAAAATCCACGTCCAATTTGTAATTGCGCTGCACTCAGAGAAAAACATAGCGGTGGCAATTATAAAGATGATAACTAAACGAGTTTTATATGTAAAATTAATATATGTGTGTGTGTGTGTGTGTGTGTGTGTGTGTGTATTGAAGCTATTGAATAACTATTTTATATTTGTAATATCTATAAAATAGTTTATTCAACTATATATATATGTACATTAATATGTACTCTCTAAATTCATTAAAGTGAAATCTCACTCTAAAGAGTGTAAAAATTGAGTTAGTTGTGAAAAAGAATAGATCAATTTTCAATCTTTAGAAGTGTGATTTTGACAATTTATTCTAAAAGCTTCAGAGTATATACAACTTGTATAAGTATGATTTTTGATCGCTACCGTAATGTATTCTTCTTTGAGGCCCAGATTTTCTGATTAATATTGATCATGATTTTGAACTAATCTCACTTGACTTAATGATAATGTAAAAATTCTGTCTTTATGATTTTGTAGTGTTAACTTTCAAAGTTTACTCATTATGAAACTGTCAGTTTAGTGATTAATCATAGCTAAAAAAAAAACAATTTTTACATTAGAATCACAGATTAACAATAAGTCCAATCACAAGTTGACTAGAAAATAAATCTAAGTGTGCAAGTCCTCAGGAGTAGTAAAAGTAATATATGATAGTAGTATTTTAATAGTACTTAGATACCTAAGTACTATTAAAGTGTCTAATAAGTATTCGACTGTTTGTATCGCAAATCTATTGTCGTTTAATGAAACGGCTTGTCGCTCGATACAATGCGAATTCAACTCTGTAAAAAGTGCCTGCAATACGTGTGTATGATTAGTAAAAATGACTAAATCAAATAAATGTACAAATTCATTTTTGTATGCAAAAGAGAGAGAAGAGAGAATATAGTATATTATTTTTGTACAAAAAACCAATCACACACTGCGGTCACTTTTCACACACATAAATTTGCAGCGTGTTCTTTTTGATTTTATTTCACATCACCCGGTTGTACTTTATGACCGCGGATGATCAGCATTCCAAAGATAATCCGCATCCCACGGATCAGATATTTTTCTCAGTGGGACACGAGGCACATCGCGACATATTTAATAAACGACTGTATCATGCGGCAGCTGGAGCTTGCTGGAGCTTGCTGGAGCTTGCTGGAGCTGCCAAATTAAGACTCGCGCGGAATTACAATTTACGCGAGCTCCTTCGAAGTACGGGAACACGGACGTCTGGCGTGTCGCGAGACGAGACTTTAATCTGCATTGTGTATAGAAGTAGCCGAGGCGCGTTCCTCGCGTCGCATAACGCAGAGTACTGCGAAACGAGTTTCTCACACTTCTTCTCTCATCCGTTCTTATTCTTCTTCTTCTTCCTGGATTTTCTCCAGCCGCAAATCTCTTACCGCACGCGCAACTTTTCACATTACATTATTACTTCCGCTCACATATATTTTTGTCTTTTTTTTTTATTATTATTATTTTTTTTTATTTTAAACTGGTCCAAAAAACATTGCTTATCATTTCTTAAAAGTGAACTCGGCGGGAGATGAACGATCCGTGAATCGTTCTTTCTCGCATCGACGGGGAGGAAATCGACCGGAAGTTAATCGATGAGAAAATGATGATAAGAAGGGATCTTAACTTCACCGGGGGCTGTCGCAAACGAGGACGAAAATCAGCAGTGTTAAAGCGTTAATTGTTCGTCGAACGCGTCACTCGCGATGGCACCAAAATTATCTCGAGAGATATCGATATCTGTGAGAGGAGTTATGACGAGAGCGTAGTCAAAGGAAATTTATTTTTATATAAAATTCTGTCTCGCTTCTCGTACAATCACGTCTTTCATTATACAAGTTCGTGTCCCGCGTAATTTTTTTGTTCACAAATAAGTCTCACGTTATACTTTCGAGCAGAATGAATTTCGCAAACTTACTTTATAACAGCGAGAGTGCGTTCCTTCTTCAAAAAGACTTTATCGATAGATCGACTTTTCGCTCTAAGTAAGTAAGTTTTACAACTTAAAAGTAGATATCGACCGTTCCGAATCCATTCCGAAACTCAAAAACGCATGCTTTCTTACATGTAGATTAAAAATAATTCGAAGAATTTGGATTGTTGCAATTAAAAAAAAATTGGCGATTGATAGTGTTTAACATATTGATAGTGTAACGAGGTAAATAATCGTGTTACACGCAGGCGGGCCAGCAAGCAAATTTCCGCAACGGGAAGACTGATGATTAATTTGGCGCCATCCGCAAGCTCGACGCGCGAGTAAATAATTAATAAACTAATTAGCATCGATCCGCTTATGCACAATCTTCTCCTGACCTCGCATATCGCGTCGTCGATCGAAGGCTGCGGATTTGCTTCTCGTCTCTCCTCGATCTCTACAACCCTTTTTACTCTTACATAATACTCTTCCTTTACGTAATACTCTCCTTCACGCACACCTTCCCTCCTCTCATCCTTCTCCCTCATGTTCTCGTTAAATTGCGTGCTTACGAGAGCTTTTAAGACTCATGTATTCCTACGCGGCATCATTCTATATACACATATATATGTGTGTGTGCGTGCATGTGTATGTCGCGTGCGTGCGTGTAAAATATATTGTATAAGAGAGAGTACAGATTGCCACACCTCAAGTTCCAAAATTGCATATTTTAAGACGTATTAAAGATAAGAAAGACGATGAAGGAGAATGATTTCGGTTTCCAGAACACTATCAGGCTTCTTCTTCAAGATAGATATCTTTTGTGCATTATAGTACATTTTTTTTTCTCTGTTTTGAACATCTTTGAACGTCAGACACGTGTGCAGGCTTTAAATTATATTCACTCAGAGAGCCTCCGGCGGTCAAAAACTGTTAAGACTTTCGGAGATATACGCGACGTCGGAATTCGAGATAAGGCACCCTGTATACGTGCCGGTATGTTATACACATATATACAACAATGCAGTAGACTTTGACTGGAGACCTCTTTTTAGATGCTGTGCACGTTGTTCCACATCGTCCCGTGCTTTTTCGCATCTGCTTTCCAATCGCTCTCGAAGCAACGACGGTTGCTAAGTCATCTCTTTAGTTCCTCATTTGCTCCTGTCGGTGCTGTAGCTGCTAATTACCGTTAATCAAAAACCGCGTTGAAGCACCATTCGTATCGTAATCATAGCTCAAGGCGACGAACAATATCGAAATAGAGGTGAAGGACAATTCAGTCATTTGATTTAGATAACAATTCAATTTTCTCCAACTCTTTAAAGTATATATATATATTAGGGTATTTTAAAATTCGCAACTCAAGATATTACAGCAAGAAAGTTTTCAAAAAATTTAAGTAAAAAATTTGTAAATTTTTATTTTAAACAATGGTATTTGAGATATAAGAATTTAAATATGGTCAATTATAGACTATGTTTAGATTTGTAAATATTAGCTGTGAGTCACTTAGCTGAAGTTCGCGTTCACCAGCATTCATTGAACTATTACTATTATGGATAGATAATCACATAAATGTAATTTAAATATATTTAAACCTTTATTATCTAAAAATTTCGGTTAAAATAAAAATTTACAAATCATTTTTAGAAATTATCTTGTAGTATTCTGAAATTTTGGTGTGTATGTGTATGTGTGTGTGTGTGTGTGTGTGTATACATAAAAATTAAATTATAAGAAAAATTGTTAAAAAAACGACCTTAATTTCAAGTCTCAAACATTCAATTATATTATTTTAACATTAGAAGTACCAATGTTTCTTAGTCAAAAGAACCAAGTGAATAAATTACTGTAAAAATAATGCGATAAAAATCATATTATATGATATTTCATCAATATCAAAAAACATAATTATTGAAAAATCGAAGAATTTAGATAGAATCCTATCGTTTTTTATACGACAAATATAATATTAATTTAAAAAAAAGAAACAATCAATAATAATCACTCGATATTTCTAGTATTAAGTAATCATTTCTTGAAATTATAGACGAAAAAGGAATTTATCGATAGAAATTATGGACTGCTCGATGCGCAACGGTGCTCAAGGGTATCCAAAGAGGAGGCAGAAAACAGGGAGGAAACCTAATGCAAATGTAGTCGGCCATGGCGGGCCAGTCCGTGTCGAATTATCTATAATACCATTATATCCACTGTAATACCGTTAAGCCACGGTTACGAACGGCTGGTGCAACGCGGTTTTGCAGCGCGACGAGAACTGTCACCGTGACCGGGACTAGGAGCCGGAATTCCCGGCCACACAAGCCACGACCGCAGGACCGCCACGTCCTACTCTCCTCTGCTTCTAGATGTCCTCAAATGGACCTGTCGATTGAGAGTGAGGGATAAGGACGAACGAACGGAAACGGAAAAAGAAAGGACGTGTCGGTGTGTGTGTGTGTGTGTATGCGTGTGTGTATAAAATAACGCGCGATCGACGTTCTCTTTACCGATGGAATTTAGAAAAATATAGGCGAGATGGTAGAAAATAAAGTAAAAGAGAAAGATGGAAAATACCGGAGAGAAAAGCAAGAGAAGAGCGGAGGGAACGAATCCCATATCGGTAAATTGACGTGAGATCGACATGTTTCTCTAACATCTATCGTCTGCAAAGAGGATCGGCGGCAAAGATAGATTGAAGAAAAAAGTCCAACCTGTTCGGCTACGATAGCGTTAAATTCTAGCTACCAGGCGCTCGATCTTCTTGACCTCTTGAAACTTGTCCACTTAACCCTTGACTACTGTAGCGCATTTGCCAAGAATTTCAGAACAAATCGGACATCGCGGCAATTGCGAGACGCAATTTATCGACTTCGATGTCAGGAATTCTCCTGGTAACATCTGTAAAATCGGACCGAGTTAAATGCACGAATCCCAAGGGACTTCCTGGTCGATTATCTCGTTCGTCGAGTCTCTTACATTCCGGCAACACATATATATATATGTGTGTGTGTGTATGTATGTATGCACTGTAATATTTCTTTTTTTATCTTTTTTCCACCCTTCGTTCTTAACTTTTGATACATACACGCACGCGCGTTACCCTTCGGCAAACAACATCTCTTTCCTAATTTATACACATACATGTACATGCACAGCCGAGTGTATCTATCATGTCGAGCGTGTATATACGTATTTACATGCAATCACGCGCGAAAGAAAATCGAAAGTAGGGGAAAACTCTCGATCACCCCGTGATCGATAACTTCCCTCCGTCTTTCTTTATCTCTCTATCCATCTTTTCCCCGAGACTTCTTATTCCTGTTCGCTATTTCGTTCATATATGTGTAGTACCTATTTTTCTCATGTATTTATATTATTTATACATTTTCTTCCTTTGCGATGGGGATGTGCTCTGCGAATGGAGATCTCCCTTTATTTTCTTATCTTATAAATGTAAATTAGTAACAATCACATATTGGACAATGTTTAACAATACATTTAACACACGCGTGAAGCCGGACGCTTTTCTTCTCTGCTGTGTGACGTGCAACGGGCACACCCTATTCTCCTGCACGATTTCTTGCAATTACGATGATGACGACGACCCTCTTTTTTCCCTTTCTCACCTTTTCGTCTCTTTTTCTCCATCTCTCGTTTCTGCTCGTCTCTTTCTCTTTCTCCCTCTCTCTCTCTCTGTCTTTCTCTGTATTCCTACAATGATGACTCTATACTCTTCCGCCGCGCCTTTGTGTTTTTTGTTATTTACATTTCCGTGCTTTTTCCTCCCATTTTCCTACCCAGTTCTTATCGCACAGCCCTTAGACATTGTAATCGATTGGGCAAAATGTATTTATTAACGGAGGAATTTTTGCGGTAACATTTCCATCACGATTAATCCTCCGGATGGAAACAGTCTTTCGTATTTTTAATTTCATAACGCGCGTCTCTTTGAACAATTGGTTCTTTCTTATTCTTATTACTGGAGCAATTAATTAACAATGGATATACAGTTGAATTATGGTGCTTCAATTAACGTCGCAACATTCTTTCGAATTTTACTTACGTGCAGCACGCATTTATTTTCCAATTATATCCGCAATGCATATTCTCGTACAACGAGCGAGATCATAATTTTTTCAGAGTAGACGCCAGCGAGAAGCGTTTTAGCGTTCTCGTTAGATTGAGTAAATAACAAAATGGTCGATCAGGATGGTCGATCGTAACTCACCCCGAAACAATTTCTCCTACGCCCGGCATTTTCTCCGCGCTCGTATGATGCACTTATGTCCACATGAATATAGATGCGTACGTAAAATATAGACACTAACATGCCGTAGTTCCCGAGCACAATTCATTACTTGATATTTTTGAGATAATAGAAAGATTTAAAACGGTATTTCACTAAAAATTTAAATAAATTTCTATTCATCCCAAACTTGATAATGATAAACGAATAAACTTGTTGTATAATAAAATTGTTATATAATAGATGAATATAATTTTTTATATTCTATAAAAGCTACATATATTTATTTATTTTATGAAATCAAATTCTTTATAAAAAAAATATATATAAAAATTTTAATAACGTTCCTAAAAAAATGTTACATTCTGCATGGAAATTTTCTTTATACAGGAAAATTTCAAAATTTGAAGATAAAAATAACTTCAAGAAGTGAAAAATAGATTTTCAATGGTGAACTAGAAAGAGAATTGATAAGTTTTGAGAATATTGATTTCACTTCTTGGTTTTTGGTTCGATTCGTTTATCTGTCGCTGTAGATTTGTCGAATTAAAATAAGATTCACGTATGCGGACTGCGCGAACGAATTTTTTGGATTCTCGCGATAGACGTTTCTCGAAACGTGACGTAAGATTATAATCGGATTCAGCGACGATTAATCAAAGTACGAGTCTGATTCAGCACAAAGGCGCGGCTTGGCTTTTCTATTCTCTTTCGTTCTCTCTTCGTCCTCCGCGTGGATCGAAGTTGATTGCAAAATTATGCTCTTCGGAGCTTCGTCCCTTCTGTGTAATTAGGCCGTATTTGCCTGTCGAACAATTTACTCGTATTAATTATTAATTATTAATGAGACTGTGAAACATCCGATGATTCATTTCGAACTCTCTTGAGTCCGATTAAATGTTGCATTCAAAAATCATTCAATTTAAGAGATATTAAACAATAATATCGTAATAACAAGCTTTTCGATTTTACTCTCTTTGAATAAAACTTCAAAAAGCTGACATAATTACAGTAACATAAAATGATATAAACATATTCAGTTATATTAATGTATTTATATTAATATAACTGAATATGTGATATTTTTTTTATTATAAAAGTGATTAAAAAAATATGATATTTAATAATTACCATAAATGAGTTAAATAAATATTAGCCTATCAATCAAAAGTAACCAATTTAACTTGATTAAAAATTATCAAGAAAAGATGATTTTAAAAAATACAATTTAAAAAGAACAATTTTTTAAGAATTACAAAACGATATTAACGAAAATGACATTCGGTTTATGTTAAGAAATACAATATGTTCTTTTCGCCAATGATATTTGACCAATAATTAATAATTTTCTGTCAAGTTGAAAAATAGCTTTTCCCCTTTTCTGAAAAACTTAATTTTTGAATTGTGTCACTTTTGAATGGAGCGATATCTCTTTCTAAATCTGAATTAAACTGAAAATTCAAGCGGGACGTGCTTCTCCATACGTGTGAATTAAACTAAGATAAACGATCGAGATCGAAAAGCTTGTCGTAATTATTTCCATGGAATTTGCAATCGAGGGCGAGGTAGGATACGCGATGAGAAATCTACGCAGAGAGAGAAAAAGAGAGAATGGATCGAGTCGAAGAGTTACCTTCCTCTCGTTGAACCAGAAAGAGCTTTCGGTGTCGTTATTTCTCGAGTCGAATCACCTGTTATATCTCCAATTGGAACAGGTGTGACGTGCAAGACGTTTCCCGCAGCGTGTCTAGTATAAAATCATCGACGTCAACGTGAACGAGTTGCGTATATAGTCTATTTTTATTCATGTGCGGACGTATGTGACGTGACTGTGTGCGTGTGCGATCCTAAGATCGAGGAAGGGACGATCCGTAAAATCGAACCATCCATGATGGTTTTCTTCCATGATGGCAGATATATACAGATATATTTCCAGGGAATGGAAAGTTACTTTTTATTAAAAGTAACAAGTTACAGTTATTAGTTATAGTTATCAATTTTTAAAAGTAACTCGTTACAGTTACCGTTACTTGAGAAAGTAACTTTTCGTTACGTTTCCGTTACTTCTTTAAAATAGACAACTACCAATCACAGCAGAGGGACTTTCTAGTCTCAAGCGCTATGAGTGGCTAGTGTCCAATTGTGTGCAAAGTAACGAAAAATTCATAAAAGTAACTGTAAAATTCGTTACCGTTACCAAAAAAATGTAACTTCGTTACAGTTACCAAAGAAAAACAGTAACGCAGTTACCAGTAAAGTTACCAAAAAAGCATCTTGTAACTGTAACTTCGTTACAAGTAACGAGTTACTTTCATTCCCTGTATATTTCTCGGGAGGTCCTTTCGGTAGGTCTTTCTTTCTGTTTTTTTTTCCATCACTCTGTCCGGCCCTGCGTAGCCTTGCTTTCAACAACGAGAAACAACAATTAACGATTTCTTTAGGCGATGGACAGATTTGTGCGTATCATGTGATCTCCCACACCTCCTCGTCTCTTCATTCCTCTTCGTCTTCATCTCCTGCCACACGATCGAGAACTTTCCCTCTCTTGTCGCGCTTTTTATTTTACATGATCGAAGACACTTTCCTTTTATTCCGCGCTTTATTTTACGTGATCGAGGACGTTCTCTTTCCTTGTCCTACGTTTTATTTTACGTCGAAGACGTAACGGTGGTTGCATGTGTACGTGTGTATCCATGCCGTTGAATACTGTCTGCTGGTCTGCTGTTGTCTGCTGGTCTCCTACTTTTTTTCCCCTCTTTTCGGGAAGGAGTTACACCGAGTCTCTCGTTACACAAACGGAACGACCCTCGAAAAATCGACTTTCCTTTGATTACTACACCCTATCACATTCTTTCGTTACTGCCCTGCACTCCGTCGTTCACGTTCTCTTTTTATCGATTCGTTTGCCGTATCCCTTCGATGTTTCTCCCTTTCCTAACTCACCGTTCAAGTGGCTTTAACTTCGTACACTTTTGTTTCCTAAACTACTTCTTCGTATCTTCAATTCGATGGAGACAATCTTACTTTCGTAAGATTTTGTTTTCATCTACTTTTCCATAAATCAGCTAAACTTTAACCGTTCTGATTTTCTTCGTGTTCATTTAGAATTCCCGCTGACGTAATTAATTCTTACCGTCTCCATCTTGAAATCGACTCGCAATTTTTCTATCCTTCACGATAAATGAAGCAATCCTACATCTAAATATTCTAGATACTATAATACATTTCTTGATGCTACATCTTGAAATATCCCAAGAGCGAACGCACGAGTTTTCAAAAGAAATCGTCGAGCGAAATAAAGGATAAAAAGGTAGTCGATAAAGCGCGAGCGAAAAGAACGAAGTGAAAAATAGAATGTAACAGGTAAAGGGAGTAAGCACGATCAATTCGAATCTAAAATGTAATAAATCTGTCGCGAACTCCGAAGGAAAAAAGAAAATCGATGACACTTGAAATCACAGCAAGCCTAAAAGGAAGTCGAAGTCCCTGACACTTCCTCGCGTGAAATGAATGTTGATCACCAATGTGATCTCGCGCGACCAATCTCCACGCCGTCCACCACCGACACCGCCTTTCGCATGGTCGATCTCGATAATCGAACGCATCGTATCACATCGCGTCGCGTCGCATCGCGGCGATGCATCAGAGGATCGAAATGCGGAACGCAGGACGGAAGCAGAGATTTTCTCGGAATTTCGCATGTTTTCGCTTTCCCGACGTGGCGAATGGAAAAAAAAAGTTGACACTAAAATTTTCGCTTCTCCACCCTTCGACCCTCTCCTCACCTTCTCGATTCCCGATTTCGAATCGGTCTCGAATCGCCAAACCATTCCTCCCTCCATCACGTGATTCTCGTCCGACATTTCTTCGCGTCATTCGTCATTTCCTCGTTCTCGTTTCTATGTTTATCTCAGCCTGTCATGCTATTCCTCTCTCTCTCTCTCTCTCTCTCTCTCTCTCTCTCTCTCTCTCTCTCCTCTCTCCATCTCCACCTTTCTCTATCTTTTCATTTACCCTATCTATTTATCTGTCAATCTCGTTCTCTCTTACTCTTGTACAAATACATATACACAT
Organism: Acromyrmex echinatior; assembly: GCF_000204515.1. The sequence goes on from NW_011627302.1 coordinate 1,087,875, forward strand.
ACATATACGTGCTCACATGTACACGTACATACACTCTCTCACTTCGACTCACTTTTCATTACAGGTTTATATTTTAATATTTACGATTATTATTTGCGGTAATGTCTAAACGAACACATATTATATCTCGATAACGTCATTCTTATTTATCATCCCGTACCACACATTTTAACACCCGCCCCCCTTCACCCTCCAACAGATCCACATCAGCTGTATAAGAATATACCAATCCTCCTCTCGCATTCAAAATATCACCCTCTCTCTCTCTCTCTCTCTCTCTCTCTCTTTCTCTCTCTGGCCGAAGAAACTACCTATCTACGGTTTTTCTTTCTTTAATGTTGCTTCATTAAAGTTTAACGACTTATACCCTAATGTGTATGTGTTCTTTTGTGTGCCTATACATCTCCTTTTGTTGGATTCTGCATCTATTCTCTTTTTCTTTCTTCTTTTATCATTCTTTCTCATACATTCATACACATTCATACGCTCACTCTTTCTCTTTCTTTCTTCTTTCATTTCTTCACTCTCTCACTCGCATCGTGTGTAACGTAATTTAATATATAATAATAATTGTGTCGTTATCATTCTATCGTGTATTTTAACATTACTCTTCAATCGTTTCTCTTTATATATATAATATATTTATATATTTATATATTTATATCGTTTACTTCATTATTTAATCTTTATTATTATTTCTCATCATTATCATTATTGTTAACTATATTATTATTTATTATTTATTATTTTATTTTGTTTTATTCTTTATTATTGTATTATTATCATTAGCTCTAGACATTACGTTTCCCCCGTTCTCAGTTATTCTTGTTGTTTTTGTTGTTGATGAAGTTATGGTTCTCCCTTTCCTTCCTCTTTTGCTCTAGTCAGCGGAACCGAAGTCGTCGACGAGACCGGCCCGCCGTTCCTCTATCTGATTCTTGGATCCTTTCGCACTCTGCTACTTCCTCACTATTCTCCTCGCAGTGCTGGTGTTCTTTCTACCCGTGTAATATCCCGGGGACATTCCCTGTGTGATCCTTCGTATACTTCCTCGTATTTCGTCTAACGTTTTCACAACGTCGATTTGTCCTCGATCGAGTTTCGCTTCGATCGAGTCTGGGTGCTTCTCGAGTAATTCTAGCACCGTGAAGACAAGCTCTCGCGGATATCCCGCGATAGAAGAAAACCCGTACGATCCTGCGTATTCAGGAAAGCGAAGTTGACCACCCTATGGCGGGTCCTTCCTGGAGATCGATTTGGCCGAACTTGCGATGTCTACCCTGAGAACCCTGGAGAGATCTCTTCTTCTCCTGCGATGTTGATGTGCTGCCTTGTAAATCACTGTACGTTTTCTCCGAGGGACGAGCTTCGTGTACTGCCCGCCTGTCGAGCCGTACTTTCGCCACCGACGCCACAGCCACCACCAATCGCGGCATCGACACTTTGCCGCAAACTTGAGGAATAGCTCGAGGATAGCGATCGACACGTCGCGCAAGACGGACCGCTGGGACGCGACGCCGAAACGACGAAGGAATTTCCAACGGAAGTGCCGGCTGCTGGATCTCCTCCAGGACCTCCACCACCACCATCCGCGACAACGGCACTTCATCACCGCCCGTCCGGGCATCCCGAGGACGAACAGGAGGCAACATATGGCGGCAAATCGATAGATCCCGGTCGAGCGTGGATCAAAGGAAACGCGAACATCGTTGAAGACCCTCCGCAGGACGAACGTGCCCGAAAAAAGCAGGCCGGAACCGATTAGCCGAAGGAATCCGAAGGGACACTCCAGGACACGGGTATTGTACTGCAGCGCGTTCGCAGGGAGAGTGATCAGAATTGAACAAAGCCAGAAAAATTGAAGGACAATCGATGGGTTCGATCGACCGAGCGAAGATGCGCTCGATATCGAGCCGATGCGGCCGCTACCGCAGAATGCCGTGTCCTTTTGGCCGACGGTGGTCGAAGATGCCGTGGTATTGGACGAGGAAGGAGTGGTGCTGGTGTCCAGATCGTCGGTGGATGTTTCCGGTTGACCCGGCTGCGAGCCCGGATCTACGGTCAGAACAATGTCGACCTTTGGCAACATTTTTTACAATACTGCTTATCATGCTTTAACGTTTAACGTAATTTATGCAGATAGTTCAGCAAAATTATCTTCGGTATCTAGCTAAATTTTTAGGTACTTCAATAAAACTGTTGCAAGTAATTGCATATAAATAACATCAGCTTGCTATAATACTTGGATAATGATTTAATAAACACACAATTCTTTATAGTCGAATTTTTTTGTCTACTCTGTATGTATTTATCCAAAGAGAAATAATCCTCACAAATCTCTCAGGAATCATATTCGCAAACTTAAAAATCCACATGATTTGCGTATTTACAAATAAATACTGTAGTGTAAAAACATTTATAGATGAAAAATGTAAAAATAAAGATTTTTTACCTTTATGAATTTTTTATCCAAATTCTTACAATTTGTCAATTGTTTTAATCGATTGTTGGAATTTTCATCGCGTTTACCTGTAGAACCAGATTGAAGGTTCACTGGGGGCTCGCACTGGGGTGCCGTCGCAGGATCCTGAAACTTGCCATGTTTCCACGGCTCCTCGCATTTGGTGCAGATACCCTCTTTGGTATCCTCGGAGCATACGTGGAAGCAGCACTCATCGTCACTGATGCTGTGCAATGCCCTTGCGGCCTGCTCGCCGGTCTCAGGGATGTTCGGGTCTGAAATCATTGCATTTTCCAACGACCTCGTATGGATGCATGTGACGGTCGTTCTCTTCCCACCCAGAGGAATTTGTCAGGAAAAAGAAGTGGCGGGAGGCACAAATAAAATTCAACAAATCATAGTAATTATTTCTCGATAGTTTCTTTCGGAGGAGAGGAAGGAAAAATGCTTGCGTATTGTGAAATGTTACAGAATAGTATATCAGATTAAAAACATCATAAACGAATTTCAATTCCGTAAACAATTTAGTAAGCAATGATCTCTGCGCGTGCACACACCTATTATTTTCAACGCGATTTTGTCGCACAGAGAAGTCTAGATCTAGTTGATTAAAAGCGGATTAGTTGGCATATAGCTTGACAACTCGCCAGATTTTCTATAAAGGCCAATTATCAATTAATCCAAGATCGATCTTTCCAAGGACAATTCTCGTTTGCAACTAATTGGCAATCGACTTTTACGAAGAATTGCGAATCAACGACGGACGTTGCCAACTTACCTACCATATCCGTCAATTAGAGTTTCTTCTCTCTACACGACAAACATCGCAAATAACAGGATAAATGTCTGATAAATTAAATTTGTTTTCTAATTTATTTTATTCCATGTTTCTCTCCACATATTTTTTATAGATTCCATACCTACGTTTCATCGCATTTAATTCTACTTTTCTTTAATCAAGCGCTAGTTGCCCATATTAATTGTCATCTTAAAATTTCATCTTCGTATATTCTATTATAAATCTGTCGCGTTGCGAAGGTTTACATAAACAAAGAAAAGGAAAAAAGGGAAAAGGAAAAAGATATTTTTACCACTCGTAACAAAAATGCGACAACAAAAAGTGAAGGGTTGGATTGCAGCATTTGGATTGGAATTACATCGCGCAATCTTGGGGTATTGGTAGGCGCGGATGCAAAGGGATGTAAAAAAATGTCCGATAAAGCGTCCAATCTTCCAATAACCGCGCGGCACGCGTCCCATTTAACGCAGTTTATACTCAAACGCGGTGGTGCACCTCCGCCGTTTACGACCTTCGCATCGACGTATGAAAAAAAAAAGAATAACGAGGAGATATTCAACGATTCAGAACATGCTCGTGTGTGTTTGGTTATATTAACCCTTTGCGCTCTGTACGGCAATATAAACCGAAAGTGGAGCACCTCATATAAAATTATACGGTTAATTTTTACGGAGAAAAATGCGAAGTATTAGGAAGTTTTTGCAATACCGTTTATTCAGATATGGTGAACGCTAAGATCAGGTTATCTTCTTAACAACTAATTAAGAAAAGGATAACGTGACTTTTTAACGTTCATCATATCTGGATTCACGTTATTGGAAAAACTCCCTATTCATGGAAAAAATTCTGTTGAAAAATCTTAGCTAGATATAGACTTGAAAATAATTTTGTAGGATTATTAAAATAATTATGTAGAAAGAGAGAGAGAGAGAGAAAGGAAATATTCAAGTATGATGAATAATGCTGCAGAAAGTTTTGATATTCTAGAGTAACTGGTTTGAGCGTCTTACATAATTATTTTGACAGTTCAATAAAATTATTTTCAAATCTATATTAAATTAAATCTTTAAATGCTTCAACCAAATTGTTCTTTCCATATAATTTTAAAACATTTATCTCTTCACAGAAAGAATGGTTACTGAAGTATCTAAAAAATTGGTTAGATACAGATCTGAGAGAGAGAGAAAATAATTTTATTCGATCTTCAAAATAATTATATAGAACGTTTAAGCGTTGATGACAATGTTGCAAAAAGTTTTAATTCTAGCCACCAGTTTTAACGTGCTACATAATTATTTCATTATTTTATGGTCCAAAATTATTTTTAGATCTGTATCTAATTAAATTTTTAAATACTTCAGCGAAACGATTCTTTTCATTATTATTTCATCATTATTTTAATAACTGTTATGTCGTTATTAATCGAGTTAATAAATCTCTTAATAAATACATTTCAAATTTGTCTCTTTCGTCTTGCGATTTTGAATACAATCGTATCGAAATATCCATAGCACCGTAGCGTAAAGAGTCAAGATTACCGGGTCAACGGGACTGACGGTGAAGCGTGTCATGCTGGCAGAATGATAAAATGTCAGATAGTGAGAGACCGGTATCGTGCTATCGGGGACAACACAGTGTGAAAAAAAAATCCGTTCGGAAAATGCAGATACGCGTCAGTTCAACGAATAAAAATTGAAAGAACTCATATGAAAAATTTGTTATAAAAATTACGAGGCGAGCCTGAAATATCATTGATCGTATTACGAGCGTGACGCGTGGTGCAATAAGGTAATAATAATTTACATGAGTACGAAACGTCTCCACCCCCGGCATAAAACGTCCGCATTGTTTCGTGGAGCTTATGCAGGGCGTTCCACCACAGCGACCATTTATGCGTATCTTCATGCAAATTTCTGTGCTGCGGACTTAACGCTACGAACGCCAGATGAACGCCAAATGAACGTTCATCATCGTCGTGAACAAGAGGAAGGACTGATAGTGGCATGATGGATACTGGTTGCCTGTGTCTCGTACCATTCTTCGCAAACTTACGAAGCAAACAGGGTGCCAACTGAACATTTGTACCCTTTTTCGAAATGACTCATTAAACAAACAAACAAAAAAATGAATAAATCGAATGAATATTTCGACTAATTTTGACATTTTTTTGGTGATTATCTTATTTTATGTGATTATTGTATAAGTATCTTGTTTTTCTCTTCTCTCTTTTTTTTACCTCTGCAAAGAAAAGTGGGTTCGCCGGCGTATTGTGTAGGGTATGCGGGGGCACGATCGCCCGGAAGGAAGTAGGGGCAACGTTGCTCCACGGTCTGGCAAAAGGATCGGCAGGGCCTCAATCTGGGGCCGGTCCAGCTGCCCTCCAAGGTATTCACGTTTTTCGGACTCCTGTGAGCAAAGTAAGGCACCAGGGAGCTGCACACCCATTTCCTATACGCCTCCTGCAATTAGAATTATCATGCACCGTTAGAGTTAATCTTTTTCTACAGTATACAATTTAATTATATACAGAGATACGAGAGAGATAATGTATATCTGATCTAACAATGAAATAAAATTAAATTAAACGGCTTAAGATTTAAAGCTTAAACAACGGCTTATTGTAGAAGGTTTATGAAACTTTGTCTAATTACTTCTGTATAATAAAATTAAAGGGACGTTGGAAGTCAATGCGATAAACAATAAGCATTTCTGGTAATAGAAACTCTTTGATAATTAGACGTACACAATTAAAGTCGCAAAAGTTTACATCTCTATGTAATAATAATATAAATTGTTCATAAAAATTGTATATTAGCTTAATTATTATTTTATGTGCAAAAAATGCAGAAACTTGGAGAAAAAGTTCAGTAAAAAAATTTTGTATTTTTCAGTTGAGGCTTTTAATACGAGCTATTATACAATTAACCTTCTCAAGCTATTCAAGATGCAATTAATGCAAGTGAAAGATATATTATGTATATTACAAAGGAATATTATAAAATAAGGAAGCGGAAAATGGATAAACTAACAACTTAAAGAACATTAAGCATTAATTCTCCGAAGCTCTCAATTAATGTATTTTCTTATTAACATGAAGCTTTCCTGCATTTCCTGTCAGAAACATAATTTTTTTGAAAATGCATTTATATGTTGGAACATGTAAATAATTATTAATACAATAATTTCTTTCGGGTATTAATTGTATTTGCTTTAAAATGGATCTATTTGATTTAGTTAGTAAATCTCTGTTATTATTCTTGTAAGACAAAAATATTTTATCTATTTTACAGTCTACATTGTAAAAAATTGCAATTATAGTGGATAATTTTGGGATCCCTTATTAAAGGTGTATGTTTATACACGTAAAGAGAGTCACAACAGACAAAATCTTCTTTATAGTAATTAAATAATCTGCAAAAGTAAATTTACAAAAAAAATTTAAAGTTAAGTTTAAAAAATATTTACGTATTATATTTTCAAACAAATTACGTACAATTTCTCTTAATTTACATTATTAATATGTATAAATATAAAAATGCAAATATAATACATGTGATATAGCATAATTTTACATATTTTTACTGTAAATTATGTAATTTTTATACATATTGTTTATATCATTTTACACAATTTTTTTTATAAGTGTATATTTTATTCGTTTTATACTTTACAAGATTTAAAAAACATTGTGAAAAAATGAATCGCAATGCGATGCCTATAAGTTTTATTGCTACATCATCGATCTAGCAAATTTACATTCACATAATAGACGGTGAAATAAAAAGTGAGCTATATAGAAAATCGAATATGCTTGAAATTCGAATAAAAGCTCGAGAGATGATTCCAATGTTTGAAGTCCCCAAGGAGATCACAGGATAGGTCAGATCCGTTTATAAAACGAAACTTGACGGCGAAAGGGCACCGCGAAAGAAGAAGAAAAAGGCATAGCATCGATGTCGATGTCGATGTCGATCTAGACGTCCGTCAAAATTAGCTACTTCCCGCGGGACAGACTGGTTTTATATGATCATGCCACGTTTTTCGAGAACTATTTGTCAAATATCAAGGATCTTTGAGGTCAGCTGACGAAAAGTCGGAATAGGCAATAAGGCGTGTCGGTGTTTGACCCACATAGCCACCTTCAAATATGAACACCACGATGAAGCGCACATCCTTCCGAGAGCATGCTATAATTACATACCGACTGTGCGGGTCTTTTATCCACCACTAGGTTGTCCCTGGAATCCTTACGTCGCTACAAACACGGCTAAAGTCAGAGTAAATGTACTGAAACGTCCCTCGAAATTTGAGAATGTGAAAAGAAGTGAAGTATTAGCTCTAATCACAAGAATTGATAAATTCCTCGCCCTAAAATCCCATAGTTGTTCTCTAATTTCCAGACAAAATTTCATGACTTTCCTTAATGCTTTCAATATTTCGAAATTTTTTGTATTTTCATCTTGACTTGGAAACTGTCAAATATTTTGTTGAGAGAACAATTTAACATAGCAATATAAATTAACATTATTGACACTGTTTGCATTAAATTGTTAAGTTGAATAATATTCTAAAACTACATGATCGCATATCAAATTTCTTTAAAAGGCAAGAATTTTTATTTTTCAAAAATTTTGCAAAATTCTCTGATTTCTCTGATTTCTACTTTTATGACAACCCATAAGTGTCTAATTCTGTCGCAAGGGAAAGACGGAATTAATAACAGATACATTCTTGCCTTCGGATGAAGGATGACAAAAGTAGTCCCGACGAAAAAATTTCTTTGCATAATACGCGCTGCCTTTCAAAGTTATCCAACTCTGAACTTCTTCTTTTAAACCAACCCTGAGGGAAACATATACAGGTGACATGCTTCTAATGGATCTATCTTGCATACTAGGAAAAGAAAATTTGATCCGCGACGAAATTTGTCGTCTCTCCTCGGCACGAATTTAACTCGCGAGCCTGACATTTATCGAAACCTTTTGATTTTCAATCAACTGTAAGCAATTAATCACCGGATGAATCCTTTGCCGAGCGAGAACGAATCAAATAGCGCATTTCAATTGGCGCAATTAATTTCTCGCCACAGGGAGCCTGAATGTAAATAATAATTAAGAGGTACATGACTCGTTTTCGAAACACCCGATAGACTCCACCTTTTGGCGTGGTCCTTGAACAGAGTTTATTAAATTCGCAATGTAATTTCGCGATCACGACTGGAAAAAGGGGAGTAGATCAAAAGCGACAAGGGTTGAAGCGTCGCCACTTTCCGCTGGGAAAACGTTGCGCACTGGGAATTCCGAAGATAAAAGAGTAGCAGTATTGTAGCAAAAGTATAAGCAAAGCTATAGGACAGGGGGTCGGATTTGTAAATAGGCTAACCGAAGTACAGCTTTCGAGTTTCGTATCCCGAGGGGTCTTGCATCCTCTTAAAAGCGAGCTATAAATAATGCAGATATCTCCAACTTTTTAAATATTTCGCTTCGCTGCTGGATTATGCGCAATTTACTGCATCGCATAATAAATATTATTTGAGATACATTTAAAAGTGACGACATTCAAGCTAATCAAAGCTTAGAGACTCAAGTCCCAAGGGTCCCTACACCATCTCTTAAAAGCTAAGTATAAATAATTCAGATGTCTCCAACTCTTTCATTTCGTTGCTGGATTATATGGAGATTACTTCGTTGGAAATCCATTGAAAGATATTTCTCTTAAAATATATTTAAGGAGTGACAGTATTTAGAGGTCTGCGCTTCCAAAAGTTGCGAGCTTTAAAATCAAATGTTAAAAGCTCAGCTGAGCTGTGCTCTTTTTCTTTAATTCATTAACAAATATTCCTGTTTGTATTCCGAGAAAAATGTCGATCCAATTATGCAATGGCATCATTCGCGCTTGTATTTGACCGAGAAAAATCAATTCAACACGAAAGCCTCAGGCAATCGATATAACAAAGAATATCGATTACCCTCGAGAGATATTCAACGAGATATGGATATTGACCTTATCGAGTATCACACGTATGTACGATGCATCATCGAAATACGCAATTTCTTTGAGTGGAGCACACTGAACGAGTAACGAATTCCTGACGCGCTGTACTATTGGAACGAAAATATTCTATAACGAGCAATATGCAAGAAATACTGCATCTCACGCGATCTTATAGTTGTTGAACGTCCTTTTTAATGTTTTGTCAAAGTTAAATTATAAGCAATACAATTAAACAAAAAAGACCATAAATGTACAATTTCCAGTTCAAGCAAATTGTAAAATTGCTTGAAAATGTACAATTCACACAAAAATATTAGAAATATCTAATACAAGTTAAATAACATAAATTAATCAAACTAGTCAAACGCCGATACTCTTCAGAGAAGCCAAATAAGACTCGAGAAGAAATATTTTTCGTGATATAACGAAAATTCATTTCCGACCTTTCTGTCGAGTCGCTCCAATTCGCCATAATGGCGATGTCGACGAGGAGCAAGGGGAAAGGCTTGGTAGGAAAGCATGAGAAATAACCGGGACAACAAATGCAGAAATGCAAACGACGACACAGAGGAGGTGAGGGGAGAAAATGGCGACAATATTATTCGATGATTACTGAAATTATAATGAAAATTTCAGTTCACGGAAATGCATTAATACTCTCTAAAATCGCCTATACGAAAATGTACAATAAAAAAAGTATTTTACACTTGTGTTAAAATCTCGTCAAAATTTTTGAATTTTTAACATATCTGAATATTAATTTAACATAACTTGATTGTGTTATTTACATGTTTTAAATTGATATTTAAGATTTTTTAAACATTGTTGAAATAACACAATTTGCGAATAAATGAATGAAATAACATAAAAATGATAGTAGTTTTTAAGATGTAATTCTAGAATAAATAAGTAAAAAATAAATACACGTATTAATTTCACATATTATAAATGTTAATTTTGCTGAAGAAATATATTTTCACAATTTATTCCCAAATTGTGTCAAAGCGTTACATACTTATGTTAATTTTGTTTTCTATACAATTTTGTATTAATATTTTACATATTCATTTTGTGTTAAATTAAAGATTTGGATAATTGTTTAGGACACATAAAATGTGTTAAATTCATCACAAATTTTCCAATTATGTAGTTTAAAAATTAAAAAGTAATCATTAATGATCAGTAAATCGCTCAGAAATTCTTTTATATTTTAGTAGATCGTATATTTTAATAGATTTTTCAGTAGATCGCTTCTTTTATATTTTATAATACAATAATATTTTTCTATAAATTGTCAGTCAGTTTAAAAATAAATTTAAATATAAATTACAATAATTTTTTACACATAAAACATAGAATAATTTTTCTTTTTTCAAATGACAATAAAATATATTTATTTAATTTTCACTCAATTAAGATTAGTTCTCGCATGACACAAACTGAGACTGCGGTTGCATTAGCATACGTCTCTGCTTTAACGCGACCGTTAGTTTGTCGTACGCTTTACCTTCAACGCTACAGTCCTCTCGAGCAGTGCACGAGGACATAGGCAGGATGGCCCCGCCACGTAGGAGAAGATAGGTACTTACACCTGAAGTACCCTCCAAGTCAGCTGACCCAATTCTATCTTCTACCCGACGATCTGCATTGGTACGAACCAGACAGATGCGGTACCTATCATCCCTTTCTTCTCGTTTCAGTCCTCTGCAACCCTACTTCGTGCCAATCTCTAACCTGTTCACATTACTTCAATTCGTCCCTTTCTCATCCTCCGTTTCTTTCGAATATTATCTAATAATCATTAACGAGATTCTATCGTTGAATTTTTGCAAATTTATTTCCTTTTTATCTCATTTTTTTTTAATTTTAAGCTTCAAGCTTGAATCGTGATCTTTTTGAAGTTCTGTATGACACGAATAAAGTTCTCGAATCGGAGCTTTTTCGAAGTTCTGACATGAAAACTGGAGATTCGTGGAAAACGGGGCGTTTACTGTATACTTTACACAGTACGTTTGATTCGCTTGAGGATTACAAAGATGGAACTTCGTTTCGCAAACAGCCACTCTGAAATATGTATTAAACAAAGGCATACTTAAAGTAGAATTGAAAAGAAGAAAAGCAACAAGCGAATGCGGAATATTGCTATATTATGCAACATGACAAATGCGATTGTATTAGCTGCATATATGTTTTATATGTATATATAATAAACTATAATAAAATATGCTCGTTATTGCGTCACATTATATATTACAATTTCCGATAATTTTTAAAAAAATCACTCTTGTTTTAGAAATATACATATTTCTATTAAATAAATAAGCATACCTGCTCAAAATACAGGAGATTCAGGTTTGAATCTCAGTTGAGATAATATTTTTTGCAATTATTTACAGGTTTTAAGATGCTTATCAGTCTCAGATTATTAAGATTTTTTCAAGATTAATAATCTATAAGTATCATTATTATTAAATTGTTTGTCAATTTAATTTGTGACATTACTACTCTAATTCTGTTAGGATTTCGTTTCAAGATTGAAAATTAAATTTGACGCGCAATTTGCAGGACTGAATATAGTAAGTATATAAATTTATACCGAATTATTTAAGCATTAAAAATCCAGTTTGATCATTTAAGACTTTCATTTCCTATTTATTGTGTATTCACATTACAGTCTCAGAAGATATTTTGATAAATAATTTTCAAAAATTTCTCAATTTCTATACTCCGGTTTTCCAGCAAGAGACAGATGGCACAATGTGACAGAGTAAATCATTATATCCTTTTTGTTTGCCAATGTTAAACAATAAAAATAAAGTGATCACTGTGTTACACTGTATCTCTTGCTAGAAAGCTGCAGGAGATCAGTTGTGCGTCATTGCTAAATTCGTGCGCGGATGAAATGCAAATGTATTGAATGCCGAAATTCGTGATTCTGAGAGTCGCAAAGTAAAAAGAGTACAAGAATTAGGATAAAAAAAATTCCCCGCATCCTGCCAAAGGTACAATGGATAACGAAATGACAACGCAATCGGCGCGGGAAAATTCCAGCGCCGCGGTCAAAGAAAGGCAGAACGAGTGTTCCCATTATCCATCTGCCCTCGATCACCCGCGCAATCTGGACCAATCGTTATCATGTAATCTGACGGCGTTCCGTGTAGTCTTGCCTAATCGATAACGAACCGCTGTTCCAGCGAGATTAAAAATTAAAATTTTCGTTATTTGAAAGGCCTTAATTGTGCTTCAGTACGACAAAAATTTTTTCATATATAATCATATATCACCAAGTAAAATTATATAAAAATGTACATAATTATGTACATTATAATTATAATTATAATTGTATATCATTTTATATAACGTTTCTTTTATATATATATAGTTATACATAAATTACTTATTGTGTATTTATATATTATACATAACAATTCTGGTTTTTATGTTTATACATAATCTGTGTTATAGTTTATATATAAATTTACATAATCATATGTGAGTATCTATCTAAATAGCTTTTTATATAAAACAAATAGGAAGTTCCAAATTTAAATCTTGGCTGAGGTAATATTTTCGCTATAAATTATTTGCAGATTTTAAGATTCTCATTAACGTCTAATTATTAAATCTAAGTAATTAATTCTTACAAAAATGCTTATTAGTACCAAAATGATTATTAAATTTGTTTGTTAATAAAATGATATTACTACTTTAATTCTGCTCATGATGGCGTTTCAAGACCGAAAAAATTTCAGCGCGCAACATGCAGAATCAGATATGTTTAAAATTCACATAGAAATATTTAAGTACTAGATTCTGCTCTGACCGAATTTTCGTATTTAATCAGATTTATTCTCATTGGTCTAAATTCGTATCATACTGTTCACAATTAAATATACTTGTATATCCAATTATACATAAATGAAAAAATTTTTTAGCGGGACGCTAAAAAAATATTTTAAACAATGGAAAACCACATATGGGGATGTTTCTATTGCAATCTTGATGTTTTTTTTAGGAAAAAGCTACGTGATCGCGGTTATACCAGAGCATAACTTCGACTCGCTACAAATTGACATATTCTGCACGCAACAAAAATGTGGCTCTCTCTCTCTCTCTCTCTCTCTCTCTCTCTCTCTTTTTCCCCCTTTCTCCCTCTCCATTTTACTGTCGCTTTTATGCGCATACAAATGGAGTCTAAATGAAGTATTAATTCGGCGTTGCTATATCATGACGTGGTTATTGCGCGACGAACACGCGCGAAGTACCACTTCGCTATAAAGTTGTCCACGATGTGAAACGAACGCAAAAGGAAATGTCTCTCGCGCGAGGGCAACACGCGCCCGCGTGTGCAAGCCGGAAAATGGCGAGATGGCTCTTGTTAGCCCTTAGAAGCTGCCGCCTCTTCAGCACCTTCTCTCGAGAAACCCCGAGCGGGCACGTTCCTCCGCGCCCCTTTTTTGTCCTCTTTACCTCTGTCCTATCTTGCACTTTAAAAAGTGGAGGTCATAAGTCATACTCGAGAAAAATTACACGAGCTAAAAATATATATTCCATATTTTACTCTTTCGCTCTAAATCAATAAATAATGATTGATGTTAGTCCCAGTGAAATTCATTAGTCACAGTGAAGTTCAACTAAAAAATTGATGAAACATAGAATCCTTAACCTGTGTTAAAATTCAATGTATACGGTATTGGAACGCAAATATCGGTATTTTAATTATATAACGCTCAAACTCCCTTTCTTTTCTAGTTAAACTTCACTGATTTAGATTTAGGAAATAAACTTATCATATGAGTTTTTTAAAACACCGTGTATGTGACAAAAGCGGAGTTTTCCTAAGTGAATTGTTTTGCGGCTATAAGAACTGCAACTTGATCGCGATGTTTTCAAAGAGCGTTTTTTCACCCGTTCTCTGGAAATCATCGTCGTTTATGCCGCGATGGACACCCTCCCGTACATTGTGCACGAGTACAACGAGAACTCGTGAAGGGATTAAACGAGATATTGAGCAGGGGCTCGCAGGCGTGAAAAAGGAAAAGTCACAGTGCAAACATCGTAGAGGAAAAAACCTCCCTTAACTATGCGAGGAAGGAAGTAACCCATCTGCAAGATAGGGATAAAACAGGATGACGTCGGGATATCGTAAATAAGAAAGCGGTAGTTGCCTGTCGAAGGGGACATGTCGTCCTCGTCGTCGTTGTCGTCGTTGTCGTCGTCGTCGTCGTCGTCGTCCTCGTCGTCGTCGTCCTATCGGATCGGGACACCGACAGCAGGGGTGTGATGCGGCACGAGGGGGTGGCCGGATAGGAGAGGGATGGTCGCGCGGCGGCAAAAGCAATGCCCTCAGTCAGGGTGACCTAGTTACCTGGCCCATATCTGCGTTCTCCCTCTCCTCCCTGCTACCCATCAACCCAAAATCCACGCGCTTGCTCGCCATCATCCTCCTCAATTCATCCCCCCATCGTCGTCGGTGTCCCGAAAGGCATTCGCTCTCTTTTTTCCTTTTCCTCCTCTCTCTTTCTCTCTCTTTGTCTTTTTGTCTTTCGCTGCAATTCCCCTTGAAATCTCTCAGTCGCAGAGTACAGCCGGGAAGGCGATTATCAATGCGTTCACGTGCTTTCTATCCTCTCACAACCGTCACTCCGTAACTCAACCATCCCCGTCACAACCCTTGTTTTCCTTCGTTTCCCTTTTTTTTTTCCACACCGGAGACAGCTTTGCCGCTCGCAGAAAGTTGGACTCATTACGCAGTGATTTACGGACGAGATAATGGGACTGGGGGACGTTGCCGACACGAGAAATTTGCTTGTGTCGGCCGCGACCATCGCGCGGAATCCATGCGAGCACGGGCAGTCGGTCGATCGGTCACCGGAAACGGAAAGCTCGTTCCGCTTCTGTACTGTACTTTATCCTATACTCGACGAGCGCGAATTTTATTTCGAGTTTTATTTTATTTTCATTTTCACAAGGACACAGGATTGTCACAAATTCTTAAAATTCCATAACTCTTCCCTGATTTCCAAACACACGGTATTTCCCGACATTCAACAATATTTGGAAATTTTTTGTATTCTTGTCCTGATTTGAAAACCATCAAATATTTTGTTGGAAGAGCAATTTAACGTAGCAATGTAAATTATTATTAATGTTGCTAACGCTGCTTGTATTTTTAATTATTAAGTTGGTAATATTCCAAAATTGTGTAAGCTTCTCTGTCCTTTCTCTGATCATTTTCAATTTCTCTGACAACTCTCTGATTTCTCTGATTTTGTGGCAACCCTGATATTGTTCTGCAAATTCTGAAAAATTTAAGTCGATTATTATTTTTAATTCAATAGATAAGATCGACTTAAAAACTGTTTTTTGCAAGCGGTAATAAATGGCTTCATATGTGTATAATACAGTAATTTAATTTTCTGTTTGTAAAAATAATACACTCTATACAACAAACAAAAATATATTTACATATTTAAAGTGTATATGTAGTGGTAGGTATTTTTACACAGAAAACTAAATAACACACACACACACATACACACACACACGGAGGCACTTATTATACACTTGGATTTAGAGTGTTCTCGCGCACAAAGTGAAGATAAAGTGTTCATAATTAACATGCTAGTTCATTCATTTCCGCGGCACAGATTTAATATTCGTTTAAATTAAATTTTCTGTACATTTTAGTGAGGGTTTCATGAACATATAAGACTACGTTAAAAGACAAATTAATTAATTCATTAGCAACAAATTAATTTATTTAGCTAAAAATTTGTTGACATTTGACTTCTCTAATATTTATGCAAGTAAAGTAGAGTAATTGAATAATATGATCTCTGAGAACAGACTACTTTTATTCCTTTTTAAAACTGTAGACATTTAACAAGACTTAAATAATTCCTTCGAAGGCTTTAAAACAGCTAATAAACAATCACGCGAACTTCTTTTCTTACAAAAAGTACATCCTGTAATAACGGCTTTAACGAAGCGCACGTTTGCAATGGGAAAAAGATAAAAGATAGGGGAAAAAGAGGAGAAAAAAAGAAAGAGAGATCGCACAATTAATCCGGGAACTCGATCCGCAACGGAGAAAAAAGACCATCCAAATACTGGCGGTATAATTGGATTAAATTCCACACCTCCGCCTCGAGTCACTCATTTGGCGGCTACCGGCGACGTTGCTTTCTGCCTATTCTTTCTCTTTCCATTTTTTTAATTTTTAATTATCATCGCGGCCTCTTTTCAAGACATTAAATGCACGGCGTGCCTAGAAGCCTCCTCCCACACATCATAATTACTAACAAGGATATTGACGCGGCTCAACCGTATCACAGTAATTTTGTATGTGTATACGTATCCACACACTAATAATCCATGCCAATACTCTTATCGTGAGCCGAGTCACTCGACAATCGATATTTGTTATCGTACGCACAATACTGATCGGTGCGGCGGTCCGTAAATTATATTCGATCAACAGCGCATTTGACTCTATCGAATCACAAGCGAAACTGACCAACAAATAAACATACGCAATCCAGTTATTTATCGTCCGTAATCTTGTACACACGAGTAAATTGAACTTATACAGGGTGACAAAAAAGTTTGTGTTTATAAACTTTTGTGTGTTTATCAAATCATTACGCAGGTAACAATTTGATGTTATATTTGTCGCCACTTTTGGTGCTTTCTAGCGAGAGAGACACAGTGTAACATAATGATCCTTTCACCTTTGTTTAACATTGGCAAACAACAAGGATGTAATGATTCATTGTATTACACTATGTCATTTGTATCTCTTGCTGTGAAAAGCACCCTATCAAAAGGACATTAAAGTCATTAAAATGGCGACAAATAACATCAGCTTGCTGAAGTATGGCTAAATTCGAATTTGTATTTTATAGCAGATAAAACAGATCTGAATTTTAAAAGGATTATAAATTTCATAAATTCGAGATTCAAAATATATCAAGTATTCAAACCGTGATCGGTTTGGATACACTTTTTTATTATTTAGGTATCGCTTGAAATGTCCAGATCGGCTCTACTCAGAATTGGTGACGGTAATAACGGTGGAAGCTACTCACTTAAATTCGTAAAGGAATTTATTATTCAAGTTAAGGTCGAGAGTTCCCTCGAGAGCAGTGGATTGTTATATGTCCGAGTCCTCTCTCATCAACGTCGGATTTTCTCCACATAAATCCACAACAAGATGAATTTCGTGCGAGCATCGAAATTCTAATATCGCTGCCTCCGCTTGCCAATTAATCGCGCTCTAGATAATGAATGTATTTCAACCGGCAAATATTTTCCGCCGATGATCACGGAGGCGCGTATCGGCCGCAGAGTTATTATATAATAGGAAGACATTTTATCCCGTAAATCCGGTATTACTTCCGGCGATCTGTATGTGCGTCCCGCTTCCACGTGTGCCACCGCCCCTGAAATCCGGATGCACGAACATGTTGCAATAACTCGCTCATAGCGAACCCGAGAAGGGGAAAAATGCGAAAAGCGAAAGGATTTAGAATTCAATATCGAGTGATTTTTATGCTCGCGCCACTCTCAATCTGGCTGTTATCGAAACTCGAAGCACTGTCCGGAAATCCGATGTCGAGAGATATTGCAACTAGTAAATGACTTAAAAGATATAATTGACTTGGCGCATTTGTCTCTCGATTATTTCGTTCTATAAAGTATTATATGCTCCAGTTCATTATTATTAAATAATAATGAAAAAACGAATTGTACTCTGATTAGCCGTTAAACTTTTCGCTTATTTTAACCTTCTAACGGTATGGCAATTTTCAAAACGTATTTTTAAAACGTATAGGAAGATGGAATCTGATCTGATGCTCTGTTTTTGTTCATTTTTTTATCTATTTTATATATAAAATGGATAAAAGAAGCAAATAAAACTTTTTCTCCATTTATAAATAAAAAAATAAGTTAAACATTATAAAATAATATTAGAAAAATATTGCACAGTTCAGTATGATGACTGAACTCAGCTATTAAAAAATTAATAGTAAAAAACAAAAAAGTTAACAGTGATAAAAAATTGACTTATTGCTCTCAAAATAATAAACATTTTCGAAGTACATTTTTAAGTATTTTGTCTATTCTGTAAAACAGATATTACAGAATAGACAAAGTGCTTACTATATTTTATTTTGAGATTAAAGCAATTTTGTTACAACCACTGTTTTTTTACTGTTAACTTTTCTTTCGATAGCTGAGTTTAGTTATCACGCAAGAAAAAATGTTTTCTTCTACGAATTAAAATTTTGCTATCCATACTAAACTGCGTAATATTTTTCTTATCATAGTATTTTATCTACTCTGTAAAATAGACGAAGTCATGGGATCACACACATATGACACTTATCATTAAGAGTTAATAATCAAAATAATGAAAGTAAAATAATATTTATTATCTTTTCTTATCATTTAATTCTGAGATGTCTTTTGGAAAACACAGAAAATTTCTTCTTAAGTGCAGTTCATAACAAAAGAGGAGATTTAAGGGAAAAAGCTCCTGGCATTTCGTGAAGAAACGCGAATCGTACACCGACATGTGTAACTGCAACTCACTTGCAACTCGATAGAGTTATCTGGTCATTGGAAAGACAATTGCCCGGAAGACAGCCGCTGGCAAGTGTCACTTTTGTATGCACACAAAGCGAAGTGGGCGCGCGAGACAGAGTCTGGAAAAAAGGGCAGCTTTACGCTTTGCCACCTTTTAGCGAATGTGCATCAGGAATTTTACATGTTTGCCGAACGAACGACTTAAATTTCACGACACGTTCCGATAACAGAGGCTCTTCAAATCGCATCTTTCAATCAATCAATTTGTGAATCTCTATTTTATCCAAATACCACGATTTTCGAACGAATGCCTTCCAATTATATATAGCTTTTAAGTATAAAACGTTCTCAATTTTTTAGTTAAAGACGATAATAAAGCAAAAAAACTAATAAAATATTAAAATTGTTATAAAAATAAACAATATTTTTTAATAAGACTTTTTAAATGTATTTTTGTTATAAAGTGTCTTTTTTGTGCGACAATTGTGGGGGTGGCTATAAATTATACTTATGGATGCTCCCTCGCTACTTTCTAATTCAACTTAAACATCAATTTAAAAAATTGAGTTTTGATTCAACAAAGTTTAATTATCATTGAACTATTTACGGACACGTGTCTGCAGACACGTGATAAAAAGGGTTATCAATTAAGAAGATCGTCAATTTCTTCAGCAAGCGAATATGTTTTCCACCAATGAGATCTCGCAATAAGTCAAATAACAATGGACAGAAACTTTTTTTATTCCACGGGCGTGATAATTTTCTTCCTTATTCCGCGATGTTAAAAACGACGAGTCATCAGGAGACAGCTTTAATGAAAAATTATGTGCCGGAAATAAATCGTGAGGGTCCACGGAATATGCAAATTTTCAGTTTATTATCACGAAAATAGAAGCTTATTTTTTTATGCAAATGCAGGTAATGCATCGTGAGTAGAACTGACCGTCATTACTTTATACAATAATTTATATCACAATTATCATGTATGATTAATAATAAGAATAATTAGAAGTAATAACTATACATTTGTTTTTTTTGTAAGTAATAAAAAAATATGAAATGTAATAGGTATATCAAGTGGAATTTAATTTCTCAAAAATTTATAATAATCAATTCAGAGTTGCCATATTTAATGGGATTCAAAAATCTATTTAATAAAAATTATTAAGCTATATTAATGATATTATTAATACGAATTGACGACAAAAGCTATAAATTATCGTTGATTATCGCACTCGCTTGTCCGTACAACACTAATTTCTATTTTATTTCGCATTAATATTATGTACAGGTTCTGTGTGGGAACGCGACGCGGCCTTTCTCGGCCGACGGCGTCGAAATCCCCGGCGTCGTTTCCGGCAAAGCCGTATAATTACATTATCTGTATTTTCGACCGTATAATAGGCTTCAGCAGGGAATTCCGGTTTTCGCGTCCCGACAAGGTATTACATCGATTATTGGATATTGCGAACCAACTCTCGGCGACCGAACGCCAAGCTCATTTTGATTGCACCACACCGAACTTAGAACTAAACCCTTTATAGTTCGCCGCCTTTTACATTTGTGACTGCATCTAATAATACATTCGCCAACGATCCTATTGCGAATCTAGTTGAATTTTTACGAGATAATCTCACGCTCGATGCATTTCGCGAATGTTGCATATTTGCAACTCAATTTGAGGTAAATTCGATACCTGTGTCAAATCAATTGCACTTAAGAACTGAAGATTGAAAATGTATGTAGTATTAAAAATAATATTTTTTATCTTGTCAAAAAGGCGATGTGTCAATATAGAGAGAATATACATAGATGATTCTTTACTTATAAAATATTTTAGAGTAAAATCAATAAAAAAGAAAATTATTTTTTCAATGACAAGACAATGTCATCCCCTAGAGAGTTAAATAAAAGTTGTTTCCGAACATATGAACATCAGGCTTTTATTCTACATCGAATATCTTTAATGGACTGTCTACAATAAATTATTAGTAAGAAATCGTTAATAATAAGAAATAATTAATAATAGATCAGAAGTAAGAAAAATTGTAACAATCGATAGTTTATCATAAGGCTATAATAATCAGTGATTGCGTGGAGATGATCAATTTTATTTCTTACGATTTAAAACTTGGATTATGTTATAACTGACCAATAATGTTATATCAATAATGGCAATAATATATCACATAATGTTATTTGTCCTAAAAATTACCATCCTTCCAATTGGCTGAAATATTGTGACGTAACGAATAATTAATATGATTTATTCTGAACGTAAATTTGTTAAAATTTATGATTTATTATTTCGGACTTATCATTAATGCAATGTAAGTGATGGCTAATAGCTTATTGTAAAAAACCATGAAGGAAAAGAAAGAAATATGCCGTCCGATAAGAAATTACGTATAAAAAAATTTTTATTTGTCGAAAAAAAGAAGAGAATGTGAATTAAAAATTTACTGGGACGAAACAGGATGTAGACAAGCTGACTCCGTCAAAAGGAATGATAAACGTCCGCGTCGCGAACAACGCAAAGTGAATAATTCCCGACAGATTCAAAGCGAGCGGTGCGAATCGTGACGGCGACAAAATGTACGAATTGAAAATGCAAATACGCTGACGCTAGGCCCACAGGGTCGTTGGATCATCGGCGTCAGGATGTATGGGATATGCCGACATGTATGGACGGATAAATGACGTGCGATGAATGATGGAGCGATCGTTTTGAGAAATTCTTGTTAAACTGGATTAAGGCGAGAAATATATACTTGCCTTTTATTTCACGCCCTCACGATTAGAATATCATACTGTCGAGTTTAAGAGGAGTCTCTCTCTTTCGGTCTTTCTCTTTTTATTCATGCATTACTCATTTCATCGTTTCTATACATTATTGTACGTTCTTATTATATTATTATCTTTATATAGTTATTACTCTCGTTGCTTTGCATATTATAATTCTATTCATTTGTACGTTT
This sequence comes from Acromyrmex echinatior, assembly GCF_000204515.1. The sequence continues at coordinate 1,109,698 of NW_011627302.1, forward strand.
TTGCTTATCCTCGAATGGTAATAAATATTTTATCTGTCTATTTATCCGTTTCTTTAGTATTCAATTTTTTGTGTTGCAATTTGCAATTTTATTAAATATAGATAATTTTTGTATTACGTTATGTTTAAGTTTTTCAGTATCGATTCTTTTTTATTATTTTTCTATTTTTATTTTTAACTTTGTTAACTTTCATTATTTTTATTTTATAAATTTAATTTTTAATATTTTACACTTTGTTCGCTAATTATGTATTGTTTTCAGCGCTTGAGAGGATGTAATTTCAGAGCGCTTAATAAATAACAATATCTACCTTTTCTAATATTTTTTTCATAAAATAAAAATTATTTTTATATATCGCGTACTACATGTATCTACATTGGAAAACATTTTTCTTAATTTTAGTAAACACGTTTGCTAAAATTACAAAATTTATTTAAGTTAAATGAATAATAATTAAACAATTAATAAATACAGTAAAAAACGGGCAATTAAGAGTCTTAATACGCGGTAATTGCAATTATCATATAAACATATATTTCAATTGTATCTCTTATATAACTATAAAAACTGCTTTTATAGTTATGTAAGAGATACAATTAAATACATTTATATAATAATCGCACCAATTACCGCATATTAAGGTTCTTAATTGCCGTTTTTTATTTTATTTATTAATTATTTAATATCTCAAGAACCCAACTTTAATTATTTGTTTTTTAAATAATGATTAAATTATAAAATTTTATCTCTTTATATATGTTACAGTAAACCAGTTATGATAAACCAAAGTATTAAAATTAGAAAATCTTCTTGTTGATAAATTTAACAAAAAGATATTAAGGAAAATATTAGGAAAATTTATTTTTTAAATATATCTTTTCTTAATGTATACCTTTTAATTTTTCATTCAAACATGGATCGTTAATAATAAATCTATACATGTAAAGATGTTGAATGCGTTTCGATGAGACACAGAGTGTAGACAGAGAGTCTATGGGAACACAAAAAGCTGTCTCAATACGGAATGTCTCCGATGCTGAATCGTCGACGTGTTCAACGACCGCAGAGGAAATTCCTCGCGTTTTCCAACGGAATCGCGCGCACGTGCGGAACGCAACAGTTTGCGTGAAACCTCGGGAAAATGTACGAGTGGATCGAATTTCGAGCTGATTAGATATCGCCCACTCCTCCTCCCCTAAAACTGAAATTATCGACATTTCCGTCGAGCGATTAACTACTATGAAATACATTTGTCCCACATAATTCACTCTTTCTCTTCCCCTCTCTCTTTAGATGCTTTAAAAGTACATTCTATAATTGTCGACTTAGTTCGAATTATAACGCTGCATGAACTTGTTATTGCTTATAATCTTTATTATAATTATTTTTTGTGCTTATTATGCCTTTCAAGTATTATTATTTCGTGTATTTATGTATCATTTTTGCATTTTGTTACTTCTAGATGCGTGTCTTTATGTATTTTTATTATGTTTTCAATTTTTATTATTTTTTTATCTTTCTTTTACTGTGAATTTTGGTTTCTATTCTTTCGTAATTTTAAATTATCAATTATTTTGTTCAACGCTTGAAAAAATGTTTATCTAGAGCACTCATTGCAATAAATAGCGATTTTCTCCCCCTCCCCCTCTCTCTTTCTCTCTATCATTGAAGCTAGCGACTATTAGATGCATCAGTATTATGTCAAATGAATCGATACATCTCCGCTATAAAAGCCACAAGCGCGTGTGTACCGAGCTTGTGTCACGTTCAATAAACGCGAACCGCGAACGAATTTCTATTGGATCGAAGCTCAGTGATATTGCTTATCGATAGTTTGAAATACAATCTAGGAATTAATAAGTTAAAATTATGACGTGCGTTAACGAGCTATTAACCGCTTCGCTGTACTTTGAAAGCTAAGAAATTAAAATTTTTAGCCATAAATTTTACTTTTTTGTCACACATCTTTGCGTTCGTTTTTTTTTCTTATGCATCGAGTTTGCAGTCAGCGTCTTATATTATATAACGTGTAAATAACGTAACGCATTATCATTGAAGACGTAGAATTGCGCGTAGATGATATCATTGCGCGGTGGTAAATTAATTAAATTGTATAATTAAATAATTATACGCTCTCCTATAACGACATGCCTTTTTAAGAGCGCATCGTATTACGCAGGTTCGTTATACCTGTTCGTTATACCAAATCGTATACCTGTTAATATGCAATCAAGTTGCAGGGAGCTACGATAAACTGCGGCAGATATGCAGATATTGGGACACAAGCGACAAAAAAAAAAAGAACTATCGAATTTAACTCAGCGACACCGCGGACGCGGTAAAGCGAGGCGAGAGTAATTAATTTAAATCAAATGAAACGTTTACACATGTATGTTGTATGCGGCGGAAGGGTTCTCGGTGGATAGTAGTCGAGTTAAATTAAATCAAAATGATATTGTAGTATATCACAGTATTAACAAAAGATCCATAATTATCGAAATTAAGCATTGAGGTGGCGGTAATTATTGTTCTGTTATGTGTCCACGAAGTACCACGCTAATTGCCGCGTTTAGCGTAACTGCGAATCTACCGTAGCTACCGTTCTGTTAGTCATGCAAATATTGACAAACATCGCATACGTTATGTCCTTTATATTCCGTATGGTGCACGGAATGTCCACAAAGGAAAATTTAAAATAATGTAAAATTGGCGAATGGTAACTTATTTCTATATGTTTTTATAATTAATGAATTTAATGCTCTATCAAATCGGATTTTGAAAGCACAGTCGATATTTTGATTGTGAATTTTAGTAGATACATAATAAAAGATTAATATCTGGTCAAAGCGGATCTTGGTGTTTAATAATATTTTTGGGTGAATTTTTATAATTTCTAATTCAAGCAAAAATTACGCGCCGAATGTTTTATCGGTCTTAAACACAAATCTATTTTCTTTTCCCCGATCGATTTTAACTTATTTTGGTAAATAAATTTAAATTTGTAAAAAAATATAAAATCCGACTTTTGCGATAGTAAAAACTTATTGTTAAAATCACAGGTATGCAAGAATTTTCTCAGAATTTTATACAGTTCGCGCGTGCAAAATAATATAAAAATCTACACTGAAATTCAAAGAAACCAGGACGGAAGGTGCAAAATTCCACATGGCCGACGAAGGATTAATAAAAACATCACTACGTGTAAAAAATTTCTCATTATGTTTTAGATCAAAAATAAATTCTGTTACTTCTTATATACGAACATGTAAATTTAATGAGCACAGTTAATTATTATATATATACAATAGAAAATATTTTGTATTTGTGTTAAAATCAATCTTTGTTAAAGCTTTTAAAATATTCCAGTGTTAATTTGACAAGATGTGTATTATTTAAACATTTTGTGTTAAATCAATATTTAATACAATTGAATTAATATTTAACATTTCTTTTTGTTAAAATAACACAATTTATAAGTAAGCAAATAATTAATATAAAAATAATGTGTTTTAAATAAACAAAATATGTTAATTTAACATATTTTATAAATTGTGTCAGTGTTACATTTTTTGTGTTAATTCTTTATACATATTCATATTATCTTCCTAATATTACTTCACGTACATTTTGTATCAAATTAACACAAAAATTTAAGTGGCCCATGAAATGTGTTTGAGAATTTGTGTTAAATTGTACACAAATTCTTTAATTATGTATAACATATTAAAAAAAAAAAAAGAGAATTATATATTCTTCTACCCTCTTCTATTCTGTATTTAATCCTTTATCAGTAAAAAGTTATCGCTTAATCAATACAGTCTTCATAATGCGGAGCATCGTAAAAAATGCACGCAAGGACCGACGACCAGCTGCAGAGCACTATTTATACGCAGTGATTCGAGACGAGATCGATGCTCTGTGACGTCCGCGATGCTCGAACGTCGAAAGTTCAAAAGCCGATACCTCAAAGGGTTCCAAATATAAACGGTCTTTCGTTGTCATGGAGAACACGATGTTCCCGAAAAAAAATGTTATAGCAAAGACGATCTTACAGTTTCTGCACGTAAGAAAGAGCGGAACTATCTGAGACGGAGAGTAGATAAGTTCGTTACATGTACCTATCGGTAAAACTTAAGGAGATTCCTGGTAACCAGTTTGACCTCATTTGGTAACCAGTGATCGCTGCATTATAAGCAAGCGTATCCAGTCTTGTAAATGCGCGCTCTCTCCGTCTCTCTCGCTCGTTCGTTCCCTTGCTGAAACCGTCGTTGCTATGCCGAAATTGAACTGTAACGAATTTCGTCATCGGTGAACAGGATCGATGTTCGACCATGATATACCTTCCATCTACCCATCTACCAATCCATCCATCCATCCATCCATCTATCCAACCATCCATCCATCCATCCATCCATCTATCCATCCATCCATTTGATGAAGCTATACGCTTCCAGAGTGGCAGTACTTTCCAGACGAATTCTTCGCCACTGCCAGAAAACTCGCTCGCTCTTTATATACGTAAATCAGGAGACGGTACTATTATCGTTCGTACTCGCGAGGGTGAAGAGAAATTTCGCGGAAGAATAAGTTATCTCTCGAGATGATAAACTCGGCGACTCGTTCTTCAATGAGCAGTATTTCATGTATACATAATTACGCGAAGACTGGGAATACGAAAATTTTTTTCACAAGTGCTGTGTAAAGAGATTTTTAATAATAAATTTTTTTTAGTGATGATAAATAATAATAAATAAAAATGAGAGAAAATTTCAATTTGAGTTAGCATGATAGACAAATGTGCTTTGCTGCATAAATCGTTTTTATTTTATATAAATTTTATACGATACAAAACATTTTGTATTTGTGTTAAAACGATCTACTCAAGTATTTGTCAAAAGTTGAATTTTTAACGTATCTAAGTGTTGATTTAACACAATGTAATTGTGTTCTATAAATATGTTAAATTGATATTCAACATCTTTTAGTGTTGAAATGACACAATTTATATATAAATAAATATAAAAATAATATCTTTTACAAAATGTAAATTCTAAGATACATAAAATGTGTTAATTTAACATATCTACTATAAATCTTAAATTTATTGAAATATATTAATTTAACATATCATAAATGTTAATTTTAATAACAAAATATTGCTTAAATTGTGATTGTTTTTTTGTGCTAATTTTTTTCATAATATTGATGTTATTTCCTAACATATTCATTTAGTATTAAATTGACACAAAAATTTAAGTGGATTATTTGGGACAGGTGTGTTCAATTTAACAAATTTTCAAACAAATTTTCAAACTGTATAGAGCTTTTGAATGATTTAAGCTAGCAAGATAGAAAATGAAAAATTAAAGCGCAGACACTAAATTATAAATTAATAAAACATGCACGTATAATAACGATTTATATATAGATGTGTTTAAAAAGTACAGTAGAGTGATGCTAAACAATTCATGAATTGATAACGAAAAAATCAGAATATTCACTACATTGATAGCGTCATTACAGTGACAAAAATAAATCGTGCAAATAAGACATATATTTTTATGTTGTAATTTTGTTTCATGAAATTTTTCATATTTCGAGCTCAATAAAACGCAGTTATAAATGATAGAATTGTATTGCCAGCATAAAGTTGAGATAATTTGGAGAATTTCGCAAAGGATATGCAAAAAGCGAGAAGAAGTCGCGAGAGGAAGCAATGGAATAAAATGTCTGTCAACGTTGATTGCTAGGACATAACGTGAAAGCCAAGACATTTTTCGCTCTCTCTTTCGAAATGCCGCCTTGACAAGTATTCTCTTATATTAAATTCGTATCTGTCCTTCCTAATTATATAAAATTTTTCAAGAACATTTTTGCGGTCGACTGTTACCACATTAATATCGATGAAGCTCAATTAGCTGGTAAAAAAAGATACAAGGGTAAGCGCACTTATACTAATTAGCTCGAGCGAACAAAAACCAATGTCGCCTTTAAATAAAGTCAGATTAGGTGCGCTGACAAGAAAAATTTCTGGTTAAAAACGGACGAACCAGAAGACTCCGATCGTATCGATCAGAATTCTGATTTTCTCAACTAGAATTATAGCAGGTTCAACTAAAAAATTCTAATTTATTCATTTTCGATCAGAAATTCAAGAATGTAACTAAACTCTTTTTCCAGGGTGGATTTTCTTTTTTTCCGGCGAGCGTTTTCGTAATTAAAATCGAAAAAAAAAACAATAGAATTATAAATACCGAAATGGATTATCGATTGTAAAATAAATTGCACAGACAGACAAGATTCGTCTGACTGAAGATAAATGTAAAGAAACGCGTGTTCTCGTACGACTGCTCGCGAGAGAGTTAAGTGCTATCATCGTTGAGTACGTATACCTCTCGTATCTCGAAACGACTGTCTCGTGGAGCTGTTGCTTGCAGCTCTCATGGGGCTTATACTCGCGGAAACTCGAAGGTGAAACGTCCGCTCGAATCGCTATCATCCAACATGACGGGATCTCCTCAAAGGAAAAAGATAAGATCAGTACTGAACCAAAAATGGAACAATAGTGAATCAAAAAGGGCCTTGTCCTGGAGACCAACAATTGGGCCAAAGATCGAACATATTAATCGTCCCTTGAAAACTATAGATTGTATAAAAATTCGAATTTGGCTATAAATATATAAATTAGCTGATGAAATATATTCAATATCATTCATTTAGCAGTACAATTCGCGAAATATTTTATTTAATATCAAAGATTAACATTTAAATATTATATATGTTATTTTATCGTGCGTGAAAATTTATGGATTAGAATGAAGAGAAAAGCTTTGCCGTATCTGAAAAATAAAAAAATTCACAATAAAATTCTAAAACTGGTAAAAAGAATTCCCAGAACTTCGTTACTCCAAAGCGCTTATTTTTAATAACGCGGCAGTGGATAAAGCGCGCTTTTCGTGCAATCACGCGCAGATAAAAAAAAAGAAACGACATGAGGCGCTAAGGACGGAAGGAGCTTTTTGAAATGGCTGGTGGTTGTACCGCCGTCATTGTGACTCAGGGTGACTTACACGAACGGGGATGGCATTACTTGTTCGTTGTCCGTGGCGACAAGGAGGGTAGCCTCTCTCCCGGAGAATCGATAATCGAAAGAAGAAACGTGTGTACGCGACGCATCAACGTGATACCGCCACGTGAGTCATCGTCGAATTTAAGGGCGCGTCCGTTCCCTCAAAGCGCGCATAATTGACGATGCAACGCGATGCGACGATGCGCCTATATATCCAGCAGCATGCGCATAACGAAGAGGAGTCCTTTGAGCCTCGTGAGCGGCACGTTTCGCTCCGCACGTAATTAACTCTTTACAACGGAGAAATTACCGAGCGACATCGCGGGGAGAGCGACTTCGTGCGACGCACAACGTGACCGGCGTACATTAAAGATTCCATTGCCTAGCCCGTTAACACTGAAAGTTAACCGTTCGACGTTGATGTCTACAATTGTTCTCAATAAAAAAGAAACATTCTGTGTCATCATATTGAAAAGAAAGACTACTTAATAATAATTAGTAATTTTAATTAGTAATTTTAATTAGTAATTTAAATTCGAATCAATCAGATACACTGCACTGAAAAAAAAAAAATAATCAATTTTAATAAATATTTAGTTGAATACAACTATAAATATTTATTAAATATAAAGATATATTTATTTGATAGACGAGAAATGTTAATTTGATTTAATAATCTTTTTTTTTTATTAAACAAATATTTATTTATGTAAGTAAATGTTTAGTTAGCAGTATTACACTATATTTACCAAAATTGACTATATTTTTTTTTCAGTGTGTAAAAAATAAAATTTTAAAGACGTTTAGTGGACTTTCTAAGACGTAAAAAAACGTTAAAATTAACATTTTTGCATGCTTAGAAAATCCACTATAATTATGTTAAAATTAACATTTTATTTTTTACAGTGTATGTGTCAATTTTTTTATAAAATCAGAACTCACGATCTTCGAAATACAGTATATATAATCACTTTCATCTCTTGTTGATTTCATATAACAATAATGACTGATTAAATCTTGTAAATGAACGTGTGGGTTCATGTGTGCTATTAAAACGATACTCATCGCGACTAGACTTACAGATTACGTTTAATGATATTGTTTAACCATAAACGTGATACATTATTTCGTACAGAGAATATGTTAACATATCAAATTCTCTCCGAAGCACCATTACTTTGAATATTTTTTTGCACTGAATACAATATCGTTGACAGAATTTGCGTAGCACGTCAGGATTTTGAGTAAATTGGGATGAAATGGTCATTTCGACCATTTTCAACATTTTTTTTGCGGTAAAATAAAAACCTGTTTCCAAATAAAGTTAGCGGTATTTAAAAATACATTTCAATAGTTTTCAAATGTATTTTAGTACTTCGATCATTATTTTCATCAAGTTTAAATTTGAACTTTTACATAAAATTACTCTAGCTTTATTTTATATATATATATATATATATATATATATATATAAAATTCATTTTTCAACCTAGAAAATTTTATTATAAAATAGTCGTAACACATAAATTAATAGTATTAATTTTCTTTATGATACGCGGAAAGAAGAATTACGATAAAAAGTACTACCTGTCTTATAAATCAATCGTCTGAAAGAATAAAAAAAAACAACCATTCTTAATAAATAATAACTTGCTTCGATTAGTAATACATATATCAAAAATGCCTCTTTCTAATGTCAGATTAACTTTAATCTTAGTTCAATTTACTCTTTATCTTTTTCTAATTATAAAAATTAGAAAAAACATAAACAATAAGTTAAACCGAGATTAAAGTTAATCTTACATTGGTGAAATTAAGTTTTATAGTGTTATTGTACTACATTTTGACTTTCCTAACTATCTTGTTACAGAAATCTCTTAAATGAGTGCAAAAACTGAATTCTGAAACAATAGCGGTTATACTTTAAATTATAAGTAAATTTATTATTAATTAATATTGAAAAAATATAATATATATATATATATATTTAAAATTTTATTTCAAATGATTAATTATATGGTGAAATATGTAATAGTTTAGAATGAATAAAGAAGATAATATTAGTTTTTAAAATAAAAAAATTATTTAATAAATTAGGATTAGATACCCTATTATTATAATTAAAATCATTAAATACTCCAAAAATATACATCCGAGTAAAAAACTTTCAGGGACCAAGGAAAAAATCTGCTTTTTACTAAGTTTTTTTATTCAAAGTTTCCAGTTTTTTTCGGTCATTTTCATCTCTAGTTTAGATAGATTACTTCCCTCATTTACGATTTGCCGCGCTTAATTCCTCCGAGGGAAAAAGTAAACGTGCGAAAATCGAGTTACCGTCGAAATTCGATTTCCGAGCTGCGGAACGTTTTGACACATCCGTCATTCGGACAAGGCTCGAGGGGCTTTCCTTCCCATCGGGAATCATTTATAGTTCAACCCCAATGTGTAAATCGTTCCACGTGTGTAACATGGACGGGAGGGCACGTGTACTGGCTCTGGTCACCCATTGTGAGTCCGTGTGTAAACACAACGGAAGAGGGAGGTCGATCGGGAGAGAATTTGTGAGAGCTTCGGCAGGGAGAGAAGAGAAAGTGCCACGTGCGCGCGTATATGTCCGAACTTGTGTGCCTGTGTATGTTCCGAAACGTTCAACTTTATCGTCGATATGTCGGCCCAAATGAGTGTATAGCAGCATTTGGGCACGGTGATCAACGAGACACCGATTCTTGGCCTACCGCCAAAATCGGGATATTAAGTTAGCACTAGCGATTCACTCCAACTCGACGCGAATTCGCCCCATTACTACTGTCTGGAATTTGATCGTCCTTTCGCGAACGTGAGCCGCAAATTGAACCTTCACTTTACATCCCGAGAGGCATTAACCCTAGTACTACCGAGGGATCCAAGCACTTAGTGTCTACTGATATCACATCCGTATCCAATTTCACTATCTTATTATGGAAATAGAAAAAACTTTGACGCAAGGCAATAAAAACCGTGAAATAATAACTTTGTAATAATCTACCAATGTCTCTTTTATTATATATATATATATATATATATATTAAAGACGAAAACTGAATGTAACCATACATCCGAAATGACTTAATTTCAAAAATGCAAGATGTCAAAGTTGAAATTTCGTTTTTTCCAAAAATTTCTAGTTTTTATTTATTATATAATTTAATTATTATTCTAAGAGATTTTAAAAGGAGAAAAGGGAATATTCGTTTCTTTCAAAAATTTTGAAAACCACTCAGGTTATTTTGGTGAAACTTTCAACAAAGAATAAAATTTTTGGAAATTTTTTTTCACAATTTTCCTTCAAAATCTTTTAGAATAAGAACCACTCTGCAGAATAATAAGAATTAGAAAGAGAGAATAGCTGGTATTTTCGTCAATAAATATGAATAATGTATGTAGCAATATCGATTTGCTGGTACTTAAGAAAGAATAATTTCGATATAATTAATTCAAAAATTGCCGAGTGTATATTTCTAAAACTAGCTATTCGTTTATATTCATCAAGCCTATACAAAATATGTAATATCTACGCAATAAGATACTTAAGATACTTAAGATGAATTTATAACGATTATTAGCGGAACCGTCGTTGTAAAATTGCAGCGGTATATTGTGCATGAGAGATTAAAACGGTCGGAGCAAAGTATCGGACGTAAGAGGCTATCAATCAGGGCACGATGGACAATATATAGAGGAAGTGATAGACGAACGAGGGATCCTTTTCGACCTCAGTGTGTCTCCTTCCGTCCGCTGGAAACGCATCAGTGTCAGCTTCAAGAAAGACCATCCTTTCGTGTCGGACGACGTATCGATAGACCGTCGACCGCGATGTATCGCAATTTTACACCGTAATTTTGCCTTACCACACAAACTTTCTTTCTCTCTTTTAGATAAATTACTTTGTATTATATTCCACAAAGTGTCCTAGATACTTCGAAGTCGCTTTCATCCATCTCTGAGGATTCTCCAGAAAACTTCAAGATTTTTTTCTCAGCAAAGATCAAACGTTATATTTTCTCGCATTTTTTTTTAATATATTCGATTTATATGTATATTTAACTAAATCTGAATCAAAATGCTGTATTAATCCTCCGGAGTTGACGTCAAGATTTGTAATACAAATTACTTGAATCTGTAAGACCCATTTAATTTAGATTAATTAAAAATTAATTTGTATTAATTAATTTCAAGAAATCAAAATGACATACTTAACTCGTATAAAACATTAATATTAAATATGTCTGATAAGAATAATCCAAATTTGCAAATGTAACATAAAGAAAATTACATTATCTGTCATTTTTAACAAAGATATTTATGATTAATAAGGAAAAGCCACTGGTAAATTTATAATTGTACTGTTAAATAATAATTTAACAGTACAATTATAAATTCAGTCAATAATAATTTAAACATTTAAGTTGTATTAAATATTTTGTTATTTTTAATTTCTATGTGTGTCAAAAGTGTAAATCAATCCGTTTCCGTAATTAATTTAAAAATAAACAATATATGCATTTAGTAAATAATAAACTAAATTTCAATCAAATTAAATACATTTTCTTGAATTAAATTGTTAAATTGCATTATTTTAGTTAAATTAACGACATATTGATCAGGAACAGTGGCGACCTATAATAACTCAAATTGAATATAATTTGACATTATGAATTTAACAGTGTGGATTCAATAGACCTACCATCAATTCCGGAGAGTTAAAATTAATATAAAAAATTAAATTTTTACTGAGCAAAAGAATCCAAAAAATTCTTTGCATTACACTTCTCGTTTCATTTTATATTAATATCATTTTATTGACAGTGTTTCATTGCCAATTAATCTGTAGTATACCACTAAAAACATCTTTGATTTTATTGCGGATAGATTGCGACAACTCGTCCCAATCTTCGAAGTGGGTAGAATCGATTCTACAAGTAGGTTGTTTGTACTATTCCTGCGGGACAACCGCTGTGTCCGAATATATCCCCGTGGAATTTCACGTAGAGAAGTAGAAGTTATTTCTTGGCCAAATTTTTCGAGACACATCTTTGTCCCTCAGGGATAAATGTTCCTAATTTTCCAATTAAGAAAAATAATCCTATTTTCTTTCAAAACGGATTTTATATTAATATAATAATACTATTAGGTGTTGGAATTAATTCGTAGCGTTTTACAAGTGATGGGAAGTACTTTCATTAATGTATTTTTTAATGCTCATGTGAAATAAATAACATTCTTTCATTAAAAACGCTACGAATTAATTCCAACACCTAATAATATATTAATTTATGCAAATAGATTTTGTAGTTTTATAAACTGCACAATTTATAAAATTGAAAAAAAATGTATTTGCAAAAATTTGCATATTAGTATTATTAAGAAGTAAGATCCTCGCTTTGTCTGAAAACAGGATTATTTTTTCTAATTAATTTATATACATTCTAGTTGGTCCAATTTCGAATTATAATTATTCTTAATTTTTATTATACGGGACACGTTCGTTGTATAAGTTTTATACAATAATCCTCAAGGCAACCCTTCCTCCTATATGTTCGCTCCAAAGTGCCTTAGAAACCTGCAAACAACAAGTAAGTTCGCTGTGTCACGAACGCTGCTAGTCTCGTAAGACGTCGAGCTATACTACTGTCTTGACCACTTGCAGTAGAGAAAGAAGAGACAAGCGCGAGCACCGATATTGTTTTGTTCCTCGATTCATGCCGTATACTGCGAAACTTGTGAGATTAATATTCTCCAAAGATGTAATATTAATTATTTAATAAAAAAAAATTAAATCATAAATTTTAATTCTATATAGAGTGTTAAAAACATCATTCAGCATTTATATAGTAAATAGTAGAGGATTTATAATTTGCTGCTTGATTATTTTCGTATTTATTATTCTTAGAACGTGACGATCATTTATACACTTATAATTTTTAATTTTCATAATTTACTATTTAATTATATAACGTTTATATAATACTCTTATATGTTTGTTTTCAATCTACAATACTTTTCTCAATGTATCTTATTCCGTTGTAATAATTTATTTTAATATTCTATGTAACTTTTTATGAATATTTGTATAAAGATTTCATATAGTAAATATTATTACCATCTTTTTTTGTTAATAAAGACTATTACATTAATAAATTAATCGACATCCTAAATTGGTTGTTGTTGATCTTATTTTTACATATTGTTTTATAATATTTTAGAACATGATTTTTTTTTATGATAGAATATTAGAAAGCGTATTTAGCATTATGCTCAAAATTATATAGATTAATTTAAATTTTTACATATTTTCAATATTAATTTCGTTCATCAATTAATTACATTAATCACTTTTTTTTATATACTTGTTTGTTTCAAAACAAATGTTCCGAATTTCTCGCTGTTTTTTCTGCAAATAATGCACACTTACACGGGACATTGCAACAGTAATGCAATCACATTCACAGACAAGTACACCCTTAATTTCCGCAACGATTCGCCGCTACGTTTCTCGCCGCAGTCATTTCCATGAACAGCGTCTTTTGTTCTCCCATTGCAAAGTGCGCGATAACGCTTATCGAACAACACAGGTGTTTCTGAACGAGCGAAGAAGTATAAAGCTCTTTCGAATCAAATCGAGCTTACGACTTGTTTTCGACTTAACGCATGTCAATCATGATTTTAATTCGCAATCTATTTTTTTTTTATCAAACTTCGTAAAGTTTATCAATTTATCATATCAATCCATTTAAAATTTTCTATTGATTTTTTGAAAAAAAAACGAAAACTATCTCGCAATTTGTATGCAATATGTTTTTCAGATAAAATTATTTTAACAGATAAATAGTTAATACATATTAATGCTAAGAGAAAAGAGTTTGGTATTTATGACTATTATATACATAATTTGGTAATGGTAAAATAATTATTTTCATGATTTGCATGATAAAATAATGATTTCCATTTTTATAGTTATTACTGCTATAACATTAGAGGAGAAAGGAGGTAGTTATGGAATAGGTGGAGCGTTATGAAATACCACAATATCTTGTATAATCTACATTCTAAATGCGATCGTCAATTACTTCTTCACAATTTGCTTAGACGTTATAACACTGACCACTGGCTATTAGTGTTTACTGCGTTGTCATAAAAGCTGCATTTCAGTTTTACAAGTTAGGTTATATAAGACAGACACACACACATACACACACAAGTTTTTACAGGTGTGTACTCTTTATGTAATTTTGAAAAGTATGTTAGTATTAATTTTGAAAAATGTTATAGTCGTTTTTAAGACCAATTATATCTTTTTTATATAACTACATACATATAATTATTATTACACTTTTCTCTCAATATGACTTAAATTGCTATTGAAAAGCTTAATTATGCCACTAAATTCTCACAGAGCTTTTGAGAGTCAATTTTAAGAGCTAGTCATAGCAAAAGAAGTATGGAAATACCACTACGCACGTTGAAGCTTCTATAGAGATGCAAATCTTTCGACAAGTTTTCCACAGTGTCCCTGATGACTTTCCAATGGCTTCCAACCACTGTCGTCGTTTTCTCACGGCTGCAGCACTTAGGTGAACCATGATTTCCCTTTATGACAAACTTGTTCAACTCGCAGAAACTTACGGAGCTTCAGACATATTCAATTATTTCGGAACTTGCACATATCCGCGCGTTCCCTGTGACACTTCAGTATTATTCAGTCAACGATAATTCACATACCAGTACGATATGTACTAAAATGCTCAATTATAATCTTAGTAACAGACTTTTCAATTAATTTTACATTTAGTAGAATTGTTATCTCAAGTGTAAAATGTTATTATTTGCATACAGAATCTTTATTTCTTTCAACATTATAAGTCAAGAAGGGGATTTGGTTCACATTTCTTTTTATCTTATCTTTATACATATATCCATCCAAGCTGGTTATTTTTTAAATCTAATCTCTATGTATCAATCTCGATGTGCATACAATATTTTCTCGTTATTCCTATCTTATCTATATTTCCAATATTCCTTTTGCTTATCTCTCCCCTATCTCTTTTTAGTTTAGACTTTCTTTCCTTAAAAATCTTAATTCTTTTTCCTTTATTTTTAACTTTCAACTTCTAATTTTTATTTATACCTCACAACAAAATTCCTATTTGTTATCTCAATGCAAAGTGTAAAATTTTATTGTATTTCCTTAATTCTTTTCTATATCTTTATGTGTTTAAGACACTAAAATAATTAATCCCCTATCTATACTATTTACAATTTCCTCTTTTTTACTTTCTTTAATTTATCATTGCTATTTCTAGGGAGGAAGAGAGTACACGCTTTAGATAAATCGTCTATCTAAACTATCTAACATCATTTCATATTATTATGCGTATCGGAAAATCGGATGTAACGGATGGCGTTAGACAATGGATGTTTGATTGATATTGCGACCGTGACTTCGCGCCAAGTTCGATGATTTCGAAACCTGATGTCATATTCGTTGTTCGTCGCATCGTATTCCGACCACGTTCTGCCGTCGTATTCGCCTTCTTTTTTGTCGTTTTGTTAAACACTCTTTTCTTTCGTCCCTTTTGCCGTTCACCCCATTTTTTTCTCTTTCTCTCCCTTTTCCTCTCACTTTATTTCTCTCAACCCCTGGGAAAGTGTCCCTTACGAGCAAAAAGACAACTTAATGATGATGACACTGTAGTAATTACTTCTATTCATAAGAACAAACTGTTGTTCGTGAACAGCATGACGTGCTATTGTATATTTAAATCTGACGAAGTTAACGACAAAACAAATTACGTTTTATTTTTATATTAATATTCCTCTCGATTACGTTTTATTTTTATATTAATATTATGTTCGTTATGATATGATTCTACTGCTAAGAAAAATTACTATTTACAGTTTATTTTCTTTCCTTTTAAATAAACGGTTATACTTAACAAAAATATTTTTTTATAATAATCTTAAAAATATACTTATTATAAATTTTAAGAGAGAAAGAGAGAGAGAAAAGAAGAAGAGAGAAGAAAAAGAAAGAGGGGGAAAGAAACTCATTATTATGCATTCAAAACAAGAACTAATTGTTTTTTAAAGAATATTATAAAATTCTGTCAAAGAAGCGACTTTATACAATATAATAAGCAAATCAAATTTGTTTTAATTTAATAATTTTTATTGCAGTATTAAATTTACTAAGATTCAAAATACATTTTAAAGAAAGATGAATTTTCACTTTGTGATGAATTGTAATAGATAATAAATTTGATATTTGTGATGAACTTATTATAAATTTTCGAATATATAAACTTTTGAAATACTTAATTAAAACAGGTAAATAATATTTGTGAATACAGTACGTATTTTTGTATGTGTGTGTGCAAATATAATTAAATAATAATATAATATCTTGCGTATTCGGGAGAGATGCAGCAAGTCGATGATCAGGATTACAAAAGAAAAGTTTTGGCGACCGAAGATATGAAAAGAATTTTATTTCGTATTGATCGAAGGAATTTTCTGCTGCACGCCCGCAGATGGAACTCGCGTACCAACGCTGCTTACGCTTACATTGTAATACAGCGAGCAGGAGATACATTGCTACTACACATAGAAATTGCGGCGGACAACAAACGTTTCTCCTTTCCCACCGGATTTTTATCTCGTAGGCCGAATTAAGCTAAGTAACGATGACATCCTTTGGAAAAAGAGCGCGTTGTCGGTATGATTAAATTAGCACG
>NW_011627302.1:1126578-1182345 GCF_000204515.1 Acromyrmex echinatior
TAATTTGAGAATCTGTTATTTAACAGTGAAATGAACTTTCCGCGAGATTATTGAATTTCGCGCATTTTTGTACGGAATGTTGCAAATATCGTACATAATAATATTTGTTGCTTCAAGAATGAATCTAATACAAATATAAATGCCTATGTGAGTAGCCGCGATTATTAATACATAAATTATATATTCATAAAGCAATTAAATGCAATTCGCTAAAATTCAAAAGACAGACTTGATTGGTCCAATCGTGTCATCATGTTAAAAACGGAATTGAACCAATCTGCCTGTTTCTTAATTATACCTAATCGCTATATATAATTTGTGCATAACAATTGCAGTGGCTCACACAGGCATTTTCATTTGTATTGGATTTAATGCCAAATTTATCAACTTTTTCTATAATTAAGATCGAGACCGCAGGAATCTTTTACTTATTATATAAAAGAGTATATCGTTTATAAATCAAATATGATTTACAAGAAAGATTTCTGTGATATATCTGTCAAAGATATTTATATTATATTACGTTATTTTATTTCTAGAAAATAGATTATTTCTTTAGAGAGATAAGAATATTTTTCTCTTAAAAGGAAATAATATAAATTGTTTTTAAATAAAATTAAGGACATATTACTATTAAATGGATAAATTAACTTTTCCATTTATATAACATTGTATTTATATCATATATAATATTATTTATGTTTGTTCAATAAAGCGTATGTAATTTATAAGAGAAATTGTCTATTTTTCTTGCAGAAAAATCCACTTAGAAAATTCCGACCTCATACGACTCCACAATGGCCAACGAACTCATCTATTTTTATTGTAACAACAAAATCATACTTTCTTCCCGTCTCTAAAGCATAATAGTAAAAATCTCTTGACGCGGATTGCCTACCGCGTAAAAAAAAAAAGAGGGAAAGAAAAAAAGGGAATTGATGCATCCCTGGCACCGCGCCAGGAGGGGTCGCGCGATTATCACAAAGAGAAAAGAGAAAAATGGCGAGAGGGAGAGAGGACAAGCAAAAGAAGAAATGTCATGACAATCCTTCGCAGTACAAGAGACGCTTATAAAACCACGGTTTTCACAGCTCACGTTTTTTTTTGCCGCGAGGTTAACAGCGGGGAAAAGTGACAAACGGCCAATATGCCGACGGCTGCAATTGCTTTCCATAAAGCCACCAACAATCGCACTCCCGACGAATGGAACTCTTTGAGTGCACTTACACGAAATGATCCTTCAATTTCACGCGTATCCATTGCAACGAGTATATCCATTCACATTAAAGATGATGTTACTTCGTTAAGGAAATCCCAGTAACATCGTTAAGGCAGTATATACAAGAAATAATAAATAAAAAGGTTTGTATAAATAGATAAAAAAAGCTGATTAGAAAAATTACTCTAAGCATAAAACATAGGACGCTAATGAAGGGTGCAAAAAAATTTCACGCCGCAACCTCTCATAATTATCATACACACTACACAAGCATCTCTGTCTGCCTTTTCTTTTCGCCCTTTTCTTCCTCGTGTCGAACCGCCATTCTCGCTTCATTTTTGTACGGGCCCTCAAGCCATCAAAGGCCAACATTCCACGTTCTCTCACTTTCTTTCGAGACACGAGGGAGGAGAGACAGCATCGCGTTAGTTCTCCCTTCTACTAGATTCCAGGAAAAATCGCGGTCCCTCGAAAGAGTAGACAGAAAAAGATAATTATTTGAACAACAGATATTTGAAATTTAAAAAACGCCGATTTTTAAAAGCTAAATAAGCAACAGCTCATACTATTATTAACACAGATAATACTTTATTAGCATAATTGACACTGTTTTGTATATATTAGTTGTAATTGTACATATTTTATGTTTTAATTATTGAGGCAACGTCCCATTATAATATCGATTAAAGAATAGTTGGAGATAAACGTTGTTTCTAATAATTTATGTTTTAGAATCTGTACAATTACAACAAAATACAACAAAAGTAGTATTTTATTCTTTTTGTCCTTTCCTTCCTCTGCCACCCTCGCCTCATTTTTGTATGAGCCCTCAAGCCATCGGAGACCAACTTTCTACACTCTCTCACTTTCCTTCGAGAGGGGAGAAACAGCATCGCGTTAGTTTTCTCTTCTGCTAGATTTCAAGAGAGCTAGATTGTGGTCTCTCCCGAGAGTAGAAAGAAAGAGAGAAAAAGAGAAAATAGAAGAAGAAGACCGGAATACGGTCGGGATGGACGAGGGAGAGCCTATGGAGGACAGAGCGAGAAATAGGGAGAGTAGGAGAAAAGCTGCTCCGGAGAGAGGACTAGTTCCGCGCGAATGGAATACGGATCAATATCAGCAACTGAGAAGAGCTCCTGCCTGTTCGGTCCAACTCCTTCAACCTTCGGAGATCTCGTCCTGTCTCGCGCTTCTGACGAGAGCGCGCGAGAAAAAATTCTTCCTATTTCCTAACACTGGAAGATTTAACAGAGACGACAACCGGAAGGAAGCGAAGCGGAAGCACGTTATTCCCCGACACAGCTCGTCGTTGTGTCTTTCTGTAGCTAACGATGAAAAGAGATCCCAATTGCTTTTAAATCCTAGAGTGTAGATGCCATTATAATTTTATTTTCGCAAAATCCTAATCCGATTTATTTTTTATTTGTAACTTTTTTATTAATTTATGGTTTCTTTAAATCATTAAAATTTTTATATATTAATCTTTAAGTATTTAAAGTGTTAATAATTTAAAAATTATGAGAAAACATGTCGTTCAATAGAATTATCCTAAAACAAAAACACCTTTAAACTCGAACAGAAAAAAACTTCATTATAGAAGTTGTCTAGAGGATTCCGTTCTGCATAGTAAAAAGTAATGATTAAACAATTTGCGAGCCTGATACGAACGTGCGTAAAAATGCACAAAAGCGCTCATTAGAAAATTCATCGTTCCAACAGCGTGAAGACAAAGTGCCGGCAGAGAAAAAAATTATTGCTGGTTTCATCTGGCACTTGTTTCCCTCGTTTCCCTCGTTTCCCTCGTTTCCGTGTAAAATACAACTTTTTCCACTTGTCTTAAGTCGTTTCGAGTACCCTCCCCAACCCATTTGAGATTCGAGGTTCGTTGCAGCTGTATGCAAGCTCGACGGCAGTTACAATCGTCTGAACGTCGACATTGAGTCACCACAAGTTTTAGAGCTCCATTTTCCTTTTTTTGTTTCTTCTAATTACCCTTAATAACGGAATTGTGTTTTTATTATATGATGAAACTTTTTCAGCCTCCTTATTAGAATATTACGCATAATCACGTGGATTATGAACGTGATTTGAATAATTAAATAGGATGATTTTGATTATCAGAATAAGGATATCGTGGTGTCGTTTCATTATGCGCAATGAATATTCAATTCATTCATAAACGATTAGCGTTATTAATTTTCGTCAATGGTCTAATAGGTTCTTTGTCTACTTCTTTTAATTTTAACAACATTGCCAGAATTTTAAGCATACACTGAGAAAAAATAAATAAATATTTACTTACTAAAAAGAAATGATTGTTAAATCAATCAATGTTGTTTGTACGAAATAAATATATCTTTGTATTTATTATATTTAATATTTTATTGTACTTAATATTTAGCTGACACTAATTAAGTAAATGATTTAAAATTTAAATTAATATGATTAAAATTTAATGTTTTTTTTCATGTACATTAAGTGAATGTGTTACATATACACAGTAAAAAGCATTTTGTATTAAAATTGGTCCTTATTAAAAACTCTGTGCTGAATTTTTGACATATCCGAATGTTAATTTAATATAATGTTATGATGTAATTTAAATATATTTGTGTTAAATTGATATTCAACATATCTTAGGTATGATTAATATTCAATTTATCTTAAATTAATATTTAATATTTAATAGTATCTGATTTTAATATATTTTGTTAAAATATTTAAATAAAGTAATAGAACAAAAATAATATGAAATTAACATATACAACTCTTAAAACAACTTCTAAGCTAAATAAATAAAATGTATTAATTTAACATATTATAAATGTTATTTTTATTGAGAAAATAAGCTTTCACAATTTACTTACTGTGTTAATATTACATTGTTAATCTTTTATATAATATTTGTGTTACTTTCTAACACATTCATCTTGTGTTAAATTAACATAAAAATTTGAGAAATATGTTAAATTTAACAAATTTTCCAACTGTGTATGTATCCAATTAGTCATTAAATTATAGTCCTTTTTAAAAACAATAAACGATACAAATTAAATGGTTATCTTCCGAATGATTCAGAATCCATCGTTTAATTTTAACTTTCTTCGGATAATTGATGTAAAATATTAGTAAATATTAAAATAAGATATCATTAATGATAATACAATTTTTTTATTATATAAGAAAATTATTGTCTCTTGTGTATATAAAAATAAAATAGAGCATTATATTTTGGACTGGTTCGCTGGATTAAACAAAGTCAGTGATTATTGAAAAATCTAGTGAAAGTTGCGTATAACTGTCTTTATAATCGATGCAAAGATATTGCAGTTATTGCAGTCACGATGGAAGAGGAGGAGTTCACAATGCTTGTATGTATGTATGTATGTATGTGTGTGTATATATATATATATATATATATATATATATATAAACAAACACACAACGACACGTAATCTAAATGCGTATCTATCTGAAATTGAGTCGCAACATAATGTTTGTACCTGCGATGTTTACATCGATCTCATGTGAGATACATTAGTTGCTCGAAGTGTACTTAGGCACGTAAATAGCCGGTCGGAATGAGGTTTAAATGAGGGCGGATAGATAATTATCGTTTTAATTATAACTCGTATCAGCCGCTTCTCTTTTTGCTTGCTCAAATGTGCAATTTATTACGAGTACGCGATTCCTAACGCGTCAGCGATATTACTCAACATTATCAACATTATATATTCTGATACAATTTGAAAAGTATCCGTATAAACGGATGCAGAAATAATAAATCGCTACGATTTGGCAGAAACTCAGTGATAAATTCTCAAGTTACCCCAATTCTCTTAGCCTTGGATTCTTTGCCAAAATAAAAATTATCGAACCATAAATGATTGTTATTATCATCGATATGCAGAGTACGTGAATAGCAATTTCGTTCCAAATGTGATATGTAATATAAAATTTTAGTTTTATTTTAAAAATTTTATTTTTTTTTTAATTAATAATTAAGCGTAGACATTATTAAAAGAATCTACAATAATCGTGACAAAATTGATTGTGCGTCATCAATATATTTTATATTTTTTTAAAAACGCAATGTTTTATTTCAATTATTCGAAATTGTGTTAAAGAGTTTTTTTATCATTCTGCCTAGCTTTCCATTGACATCCCTAGATAAAAAGAACTACTGTGTGTTATACTCTACCATGTAATCCGCGCTCAAAACAAAGCAAACGTATGCACTTTGATCGTGCGATAAACGGTCTCGATAATATAATCGATGGCTTAAAGCCAACGCAGGAGGCACATCGACACACAAGGATGAAGTATTCATGGTATCTCGACGCTTCATGCGTTTCCCCAGGTAGCTATCCGCGTTAACCGCACGCTTACACACTGAAACATACCCGCGTGCAAACATGTAAGCATATTCAATGACAATTAGTGCAGTCATACCAGTGACATGAATAATAGAGCGCATCTCGAAAGAATGTCTCTTTCGAGATGAGCTTCAAATCGATGAAAAAATATTTTCTTTTCTTCCGAGATGTTAAAAAATTGTAATCGAAATGAAAACAAGGAAAATATTTTTATCGTCATGATCGGATAAAAAAAATAAAACAAAGGAATAATTGAAAACTATATATCATCTCGCAAATTTGATTCCGAGTCTTTTTTCATAGTTTGTAGTATTTTTTCATTGTCTGTTATAATATTAGTATGATGAATCAACACGCTTGTTACAACATTATATATAATATGGTGAACACATTAATTTTTCAGCTACTTTTAACAAATGATGTTATTGATATATGACGCACAATTAATTTCCATGTAATAATTTTGTAGAAATTTGTATCACAGAACAAATATAAATTACTTATTTTTAACTACATAATGCCTTGTTTAACACCATCATTGTCCATCGTATTGTCCAATTTCCATTAATTTTCACATTACAAAATAAACTTTTAGTTCTTTATTAGTTCTTTATTATAAAAAAAAAAAGATTCAATAACCAGATAATATTCTATTTTCAATATTTGTTAATATATTAATTCAATAAAATATTTCTAACACTTCACATTAAGACGTTAGTTTAACGATGATATAATTTTTTTCACAATTAACAATAATGGCCAAGTTGGACGGTCATGTAAACTGATACAATTGTCAACTAATATAATTAAAAAGAATGCTTGAATAATTTCTCTACTAACGTGACAGAAATTCGAAGATTAAAGCCTGCAACAAGTAATTACCATTTGCGTACAGTATATTTTTTCTGTGTGTTACATGATAATTTTCCAGTCTTTTACTACACATAATGAGTTATTTCTGTTCTGAGTTAATTCATTAATCAAAATTTGATTTTATCAATAAACACGCTTTTACATAACACATTTTTATTTCTAAAATTTTTACAATATCTATATGTAATATGAACTATATGCTAATATTGTTAACTTTTAGTGCTTGATTATTCATATTCTGCACATTTTTTTTCTTCAAAAAACTAGGATTAAATAATTAGTTATAATATTTACATGCAATTTTTTTTAATACACAACTTTACAAAGATATTAAAGTACATGTAAGAATCACCTAATAATTTTTGGATATTTGTTAAAGTAAAATTAACTCGGAACACGAATAACCCATCATGTGTAAAAGACTAGAAAATTATCGTGTACACAGAAAAAATATACTATACGCAAATGATAATTACTTGTTGCAAGCAAGGTTGGATAGGTTGGGTAATGTTTTTTTAAACTAAATTAAATTAAGGTTTATAAAATTAATTATTTAAGTTAAAAGTTAAATAAACTTAACTCAGTTAAAGTTACACTAAGATTGAATTAACTCGAATTAAATAAAAAGTTAATTTTTAAAAACATTTTATTAAATTAGAATATCCTAATTTTTCTTAAAATCAGATTAGATACTTTGAATAACAAAACAATTACAATCAAGATCATCAGATAAATTTAATATTTAATTTGTAAATTGTATGAAATAACAAAAATATTTCTTATACAATAAAAAATTAATTTTTAGTATTTTTATATAGGTGTTTTCATATTTTGATATTTATATTATGAAAGAAAAATAAAATGTAATTTTTTTAAATGTAAGTAATTTTGTAAGTACCTATTCCTTTGCGCTAGCCATACTTGCACGTTCTTTGAAAATTATATGTAAGTAAAAAGTTCTTATTCTTTCTTTGTCACTCATTAGAGTAAAACAAAAATAGCATGACGCAATAGCACTAATAGTTTCCTAAATGTAGATTCAACCCATCTTCATCTCATTACTCGCAGCACTTGCCACACAATCATTGAGGATCTCTAATATTTAAAATTTTACAGAAAATAATATTAGCATTTAAAAAAATAAAAGAACGTTAACTTAAACAAAAGTCAATAAATTAAAGTTTAAGAGTAAATTAAGTAAAAAATTAATTCATTTAAAATCAATTAAATTAAGATAGTTATTATTAAACGTTTAAAAAATAATAACGAGAAAGGCTACGGGCCTAATATTTGAAAATTTAATTACATGTAATAATAGTACATACAATAATAAAAATAATAGAAACAGATATATGTTTCGACTCCAATCAGGTCATTATCAATGTTTATTGAAAATTTTAATTTAACTTTTTAATTTTTGCTTAACTTTTAACTTATTAACTATATATGTATAATTACCCAATCTTAGTTTCAAGTATTGCAAAAGTTCATACATCCACAAATTTATTCTAAGTTCCTCACAAACGTTAAATTTATTCAAAATATATTCTGAATCCTATAGTAAGTATAATACTTCAACAGATTATTAAATTAAAATAAAGTCAATTTGCTTATTATACGAAGTATATAAGTCGCTTTTTCGATCAATTTTATGATATTCTTCTCAAAACAGAATTAATTCTTGTTTAAAGTACATATTAATAAGTTTTTCTAAAATTTGTAATAAATATATTTGGAGATTATTATCAAGAAAATATTCTTTGTTAAAGATAACCATTACTTAATAGAAAGAAAGTAAACTGAGTAATCACTTTTCTTAGCAATAAAATGATATTTTTCTATGTATAAGAGTTAATAAGCGCCTTTTAAATATGGACCTGCATGTTTCGCTTCTAAATATGAAACTGCAGCCGACAACGCCAAATAAAACAAGAAACGTGTAAATCTCAGGCGGTACAATATTAACATTTCGGAAAAAGAACGAAAATCTATCGTCTCCCCTCCTGTGAACAAATTGAAGAGCGTAAGAAATTTGAGATACTTCCGCGCTCCAGTTATCACCCAGTAGTTATCAGATTCATCGTCGGAAATCAGAAACTTTTCGAGGCACCTTTTGCACGCAATAGTGCCGTTAAATCGCGGACTCCAGTCCCGTACCATCATCGCCGTTCAGCTACAACCCTCTGCTTCCTGTATCTCCCCTGACATATGCGACACCCCCGCGTAGATCTGTAATCATAACAGCTCTGCGTGTGTGTCTATAACGGTCCTATATTGGCGTCGAGTAGCGACCGAGCGAGGGCAATCTCGCTATTGATTGCACCTTGAATCCTACCCGACCGATCCCCCACGTCGCCTCACCACCCACCGTCCCAACCTATTTCACCCCGCCGTCACTCCACCCCGGCCACCCCAATTCCATCGTCCTGGTCCCTTTCAATCCGCCAGCATCCCGCCACTGCCACCCCCTCATCCCATCCATCCAACAGCCTTTCCTCTCCCGCCACAGTGTCCTTCGCTCCTCTTCTCACGACCCCTCTCGAAATAACAACGCCTATTTTTGGTGAGATATCACAACGGTCTGGATTTGCTCGTGCTTATTGCGATCCTCTTTCTCTCTCTCTCTCTCTCTCTCTCTCTCTCTCTCTCTCTCTCTCTTTCTCTCTCTCTCTCTTCAACATCAATCTTGTTAATTAATTTGTTTCTATTGGGATGCATCTCAGGCGATTCCGGTATCAGAGTTGCGGCTACGTCGCGATGCTTGAGTGTTCCGAACTCCCGCATGTTCACGCGAACTTTCGTTCGGACATTGATACATACGAAGTTGGAACTTTGGCCTAGATAAGAGAGATAGAACGAACGTAGTGCAGATATAAATCATCAATCAAAACAGTTAATAGTTATAAGTTTGTAATCATATTATTACATAAATAATGACATTGTTATTATAGTTACTCTAGGAGCAATTTATTGGCGAAACATTGGTTAAACGTTGGAGATATATTAGACCAATATTATGCTAACATTTGGTCAATATCGTGCCAATAATTGTGTTATTAAGTCAGTTAAGTAACATTTTATTCTATACGATAAAATTTATAAATGATATTTCTCAATTGTTATAAACTTGTAATTATATTATTCGTTACATGAATTGATAAATTACATCGTATTATAATCACATTATAATCACTTTAGTTATAGCAATTTATTGGCGAAAATGAAGATACATTGGACTAAGCTAACATTTGGTCAATATTGTGTCAATAATTGTGCTATTAGATTAATTAATAGGATAAACAATTTGTTCCATACAATAAAATTTATAAATAATATTCTCGTTTGTTCCCCCACACGAGTTAAATCAATACATTGTTGTCAACACTTTATTTATGTATGTACTTAATAAATTAGTAATAATTTATGAAATTATAGTATGTTATCGTATTTAAAAAGATATAAGTTTTTAGTATTTATAGGTTTGGTCAACAATATTTCGTT
This sequence comes from Acromyrmex echinatior, assembly GCF_000204515.1. Next base: position 1,136,548 of record NW_011627302.1, read on the forward strand.
TTCTACAAAGGAATATGTGCACCATATCTTAAACTAAAGAAATGTCCAAAATCCGCTGGTGGATTGTTACCGAACTGCTTTAAGCTCGAGGAGTCATTAGAGACGTTTCCGAGAGTCCTTGGAACTTGTCACACGAGTTGAAGAAAAGGGCTGTTCTTGTGAGCGAACACTCTTTCTCATGGTAAAAACTGCTTCCTTTCACGTATGATAAATATACCCGTCATGAAAAGCTGTACAGCGCTTTACACGAAGTCTGTCCGCGATAACGCTCGCGTACGTCGCCCGTGATGTGATACCGACACAAAACGATAATCAGCCGGACACGTGATATAATCTCTTTGGCGAGAGACCAGCGGATTTATATCGCGGAAAGACATATAATCTAACCACACACTGTCCCTCTGTACACAATCGAAGAGGACGATTTTGTTAAAAAGATGAAGGAGAATTTGAAATATAATTTATTGAGGATTTACTCTCTCTCTCTCTCTCTCTCTCTCTCTCTCTCTAATTTGATATAACATAACAGTTATTAAAACAATAAAGAAACATGAAAAAAATAAAAAATTTCGCTAAAGTATTTAAAAATTTAGCTAGATCTGAAAATAATTAATTTAGATCATCAAAACAATTAAATAATTAGTAGGATGCTAAAACTGGTTGCTAAAATTAAAACTGCAACATTGTCATCAACATTTAAGCGTTCTACATAATTATTTTAATGATCTAATAAAATTATTTTCAGATCAATATCTAATTAAATTTTTAGATATTCAGTCAAACCATTATTTCCATAAAGAGATAAATATATGACAATTCAATATCACATAAAAGAACAGTTTTACTGAATCTACAAATTTAATTAGATGTAGACTGAAAATAATTTTGTTGGATTATCAAAAGAATTATAATATGTAGGACGCTAAAGCTAGTTATTTTCAGATCTGTAAGTATCTCGTAAAATTTTTAGATATTCAGCAAAATCATTCTTACCGTGAAAAAATAAATATAATTGACAATTCATAATTATGGACGTTGAAGCTATAGTTACTTAAATGTCAAAACTTTTTGCTCATCATGTTTAAATTTTTTACATAATTATTTTGATCCAACAAAATTATCTTCGAATCTATATCTTAAATATTCAGCAGTTAAATATTCAGCAGAACCATTTTTTCCGTGAAGAGATAAATATATGACAATGTATAAATATTACAAGGAAAGAACAGTTTTACTGAAATATTTAAAAATTTGACTAGATATAGTTCTGAAAATAAGTTTGTTGGATCATCAAAATAATTACGTAAGAAATTCAAGTATGATGAGCAACGCTACAAACAGTTTTGACATTTTAGCAATCAGTTTGAACGTCTTACATATTCATTCTAATGGCCTAGCAAAATTATATTTAGATCTGTATTACCTACTAAAATTTTTGGAAAGATATTTTAGTCAAACTGTCCTTTTCGTGTAATCAACAGAGACATTGAAGCTAGATAGCAGCAATAATAATTTTCGGAAATCATTTTCGATTCACTGAATATAAATTGTACGAATTGTTACAACGCGTTTATATAATTCGGGCATTTATACGATTCTATGTGGAATTTGATGATAGTTATAGTTGATTGTCCCGATTTATCCGCCCGACTACGCTTAACATTACGTCAAATTAAACGAAATCATGTAATTTTATCATGGATACGACGTGGAGGTTTGATGAGTTCTACCGATTCGTTTCCTCCAAGGCGCTAGAAACGAAGTTATTCTCTCCTTGTCTTCCAAGGATACTCTTATTCTCCCCTTCATTGAAGATATAGGGATTTAAGGGAAACGCCTTAATGTCTTGCTTACCTTCGAGTCGATAAGGATAAACGATCCCCCTTATCCACAACATTGGCATTGAGGAGATAAAACCGAAAGTCGTACGGCTCGATAGAGTATCCGGAATTTCGTTCAATTCCATTACTGATCCGTAATCGAATTTGCTCTATATCTCGATACTGAGAGCCTAACTTGATTTTCATTATGAGACTCCAGCGGAAACACGGTAATTTACAGAATTGATCCATTAATGGGATACTGTACAAATCTTCCGCGCTCGTGTACCTCACGAAAACCTTTTCTCCCTATCTTCTCTCTTTCGTATTCGCAAGATATTTCAATTGTACGCGATCTGTTTTGCCAATTTTTCGATACTTAATATTAAATAACTCAATAAAATCCGTAGATTAAGATTCTGCCCGCACATCGCTCGAAATTAATTAATAATAATATTTTATTGTTTATTGGCAATTGTTTGAAGCAAATATCCTGATTTTTTTTGTAATTTAGCTTTTTTGTGTTTTTTTTGTAATTTAGTTTTTTTTTATTTAATATATACAATTGAATCATTCGTATCCTAAGTATTTTTTGGTTTGAAATACCAAAGGCACTTGATTAAATAATGATCTCTATTTTTTTATGCATACTTTTACAAATTTCTGAAGATATTAAAATAATTATTTAATAATTTTTATATCCTTACAAAAGTGGTGAAAATTAATCACTGAAAATTAAGTGGATAAAATAAATTTTATCATAACTAAAAGTTAATATTTAAAGATTACATTGGCATTTTGTGAAAAAAAAAAATTAAAAATTGATCAATAAATTTTGCTATGCAAAATATATTTGTCAGATTAGGAGCATATGTACATCGATATGGAAAGTAATGCCATGCTTATTAGGTCATAAGTGTAATAATGATCACCTTCTATTTTATTGGAATGACAAAACATCCATCAATTTAATGTCTGTTTAGCTGCCCCCCCCCCACTTAACCAAATCTTAATGAATAAATAATATAACAATGCACTATTTAAGGACTCTCAAAATCTACAAAAAAATTTTTACGCTCATATCGTTTAGCTAAAAAAAATTTTGTGAGAGGGCTGATTGGTTATCAATCAGCTTCCCACGTTAATAACAACTGATTTAGAAAATCAAATACACAGGATACAAGTACACTTTCCAAATCGATTAACACGTAAGGGGGCTGACTGACAGCCTACTCAGCCTCCCCAAAAAAAATTTTTTCACAGTTAGACAGACATCAATTTAAGAAAATCCATCAATTTAAAAAAAGTAAAGATAAGAGAGTCCCTATTCCGCTTCAAAAAAATATTTGGGGGAGATCTTTTTGGGAAATGGAGGGAGGGACTTCGGAAGAAAGCTCGGAAATTACAAAAGCCGGTATAATCGATGGCTTGCTTCTCTGCGAAACGTACATACCATTACATCAAAGGTGGACAATTTGTTTTCCGTTTACATTTTTTATCATTACTTGATCATATTTTGTCGATGACATGTTTTATGATGCACACTTTATTACACTCGATATCGTAGACTGTCATTGCGAAGGAAAAGCTGTTTAAATCGTCATCGATTTAATAGCTAATTGTGACCAAAAGTACATTTTAGGAAAGCATTGTGTTATGTTATGGAATATTGCTGCGGAATATGTTTGAATAAATATTCATAAAAATATCTAAACAACTTTTCCAATCGTGAAATTATAAAAAATAAGATTGTATATGTATATATAAATTGAAAATTAAGATTAAAAAATATATATTTTGTATATTTGTTTATTTATTTATTTATTTATATTTCTTTTTATTTTTATTTAATTTATGTAATTTCAAATGTTATTTTATTTACATATTGTTCCTCGTTTCTTTTATTTTCTTTTAAAGATTTCATTATTTGTCGACATCATATCTTTGTATTTTCTCGGTAAATAACGCATAAATCTTCGCACAAGCCGTGACAAATTGATCCATTCATCAAATAGCGGCGTTCCGCGATTTTCAAGTAAATTTATCGACAAAAGCATATTAATACGTTCGCGATGTACGCGCGATGTTTTCACAAGGGAATCCCCTCCTCTATTCTCATTGCAACTTTTCGCAGCGACTATTGTCGGGCTGGATTAATCAAACTTCGTCCCTATTAACTTTACCCTCGACTCAACCCTGATTTATGAGCGTCGATGCGCGGAGATGTGCCAAGGGTGACATGAAACACGATGGAGCTGTGAACTGAAACGGAATTTATGAAAGATTCGTATTCAGAGAAAGAGAAAAGGACTATCGCTATAAGCATCGCTAACAAGACTTACGACTTTTCGCAGCCGACATAGATTGCCAGCTATTCTGATTTTTCATATTCACGTAATATTCACAAGAAATACTGTCATCAATAATAATTTTCCAATAAAGAATATACAGGATGAAAGAACCGTCGCGTTAGTGTAAAGAATTGATATTACTCTCAAAATGTAATAAATTATATCTCGAAATATCAAATTGGAAAATCGATCGCTTCCAAGACGTGGTTTGTCTTCATTGATAGTATTAGAATAATGTCAGTGTGCCAGTTGTCTTGATCGATAATAATATCATAATCAATGACATTAAACATTATACATCTAAAAATTGGGAAATTGGTTATATCAGATTTTTATCTTATTCTAACAATTTTTCATAATCCTGATAGTCAGACTAGAGGAACATTTTATCTTTTTCACAGCAAAGTTAATTTTCCCATTCATTCTTAACTATACATAAGTTATAAAAGAATTTCCAACTTGAAATTAAATCGACGCCATTAAATTTAAGGGATGAATGAAGCTATCTGAACTCTATACGAAACGTATGCACGGAAAGAATAATTTTACTGAAATATTAAAAAATTTAGCTCAATATAAATCTGAAAGTAATCTTATTAAATTATCATAATTATTTTAATTTAATAATTTTATTAAGTAAATAATTATGTATAAAATTCAAATATATTAAATATTTAATCTACATAAGGTTTCTAATAACCCGTTTAAAACGTCCAACAAAATTGTTTTTAAATTTGTATCTACACTGAAAAAAGAGTTGGTAACAACTACCGAATGTTTAGTGAAATAATGCCAATTAAATTTGTTTGATTAATTTAACCAAAAATTATTCTACTTTCATAAATATTTAGTAAGTATACTAAATGGTAATCGTTTAATAATATTTATACTAAATATTTAAGAAAGTAAAATAATTTTTATTTATTTCAACCGAATGTTTAATTGGCATTACTTCACTCGGGATTTTCACTAAACATTTAGTAGCTATTACCAAACTCTTTTTTCAATGTAGCTAAATTTTTAAATACTTCAGCAAAACCGTTCTGTGTGCCAGTATCAAGCGAGTCGGCGTTCCGATATTTCGGGATCAAAGTAATCACAGGCAGCATCATCACGACTTTTATCACCGTGTTACACGCGCCTGTGACACGCTCGCGTTCCGCGCAATTTGCGCCGACGAAACGCACTGACGAAACGCCAGATCAACGAACAATTTGCAACCGGCCGTGTTGTCGCGCTTCCGTAACAGCGAGGAAGTTGACAAATGGCGCACTAATTACGCATTAATATCTCAAACGAGCGGCTGTCGTTCCGTTTCGCTGAAAGACCATTTCCTAAATGCACGATGTAAATTGCAGCTCTTTATAACCTTCACAAGACATGCTTTTGTTTGACTTCTCGGGATCTAAGTAATTCCATAGATGAAATTACAAGACATGAGATTCAAGGAATGTTTATCTGTTAGAGAAAGAAATGAGAGACGTACAAAAATCAATAAGAATGTAAAATAATTAAAGTACAGTAACATTTATTTGATAGTTCCATAAATTTAAAGATCCGAGCAAAAAAATTTATACTATTTATAGGTTTACAAATCATCAAAGGATTCCGCATTAACTGTATGAAAAATTGGGTTCCGGTGATATGAATATTAATTTTCATATAATGCAGTTTATAATTTGGTGAATAGAAAGTGTTATATGAAGAGTAGAATTCCAAAATACATTTTGTCCAAAATTTTATTTTTTTAGTTATAAATGGTAGTGTTCAGTATTGAAAGACTCGTACTATAAGCTACTCTGAGATATTCAAAGCATTTTTTCATTATTAATTTATATGATGAAAGAACATAGACATTTCCAAGTGCATTATATTTTTTAACTAGAGACAAACAAAATGTATTTGTTTAACATTTTTAGTAATTGTCTAGCAAATTTGTTTAATATTTCACATCGTACTGATTAGCATATTGTTATTTTCTGTAAAGTGCGTAACTTACTTACGGAGTTTTTTTCTTTCTCGTTTTCTGAAAATTACAAATTTTGGACAAAACGTATTTTAAAAATCTACTCCTCATATAGAAGATATTATACACAATATTATACATACATCAATAAGTTAGTTTTGCAGCTTTTGTTAAGCTATGGAATAAAAAAGATGTTTTATGATACAAGTTTTACATCTTCGATACATCATAGCTTAAAAACTATTCATTATTGATTCTTGTATCTATAATATCTATAATATCTTTCGTTCACCACATCATAATCTACATATAAATGTGCAAACCAACTCACTGGCACCCAATTTGCCATATAATTATTGGGATCCTTTGAGGATCTGCGAACCCTTAGCTATATCTATTAAATCGCCCACAAATTATCGGCTTTTTTGTCGAGCAAATGTCTCTATTTACGGTTGTACTTCGTAAAGGCGAGAATCGCCTTTTTCGAAACGCATGTCTGCGTCGATAAACGTTTCACATCACTGCTTGGCCCATAAAACGGCGACATAAAAAGGAAGATATTAAACGATGATACCTCCAGATGTCCCTCTATCGTACAGTTGATACTACGTAGTCAACCGTTTTTATCACTCTAGATGTGTACGACTGGAAGGTCCACACGCCAGATTCTTCCTTCCGGACACGTAGTACATATGAAAGAGGTAGGAATGCGAACGCGAGGAAGAAATGACTTCATACGAGGAACCCTTTATAAAAAAGTACTCTCGATTTGAAACGACATAGGGCGCCGCATTGAAGGTGAATAATTGATTGCATAATATCCCACGGGGAAATTTAGAGCAGCGAGAAGACGGGGAAAGCTCATCGGACGAAGTGCAACGAGATCTGCCACGAGGATAAGCCGCATCGAACGATCCATGAATGAATTATATACGATAACGAAATAGTCTCGAAGGATATTAATAAGTGATAACGCGCCGGGCAGATTAAGCACCTTAATAAATAACTGGGGAGTGCGCTTTCGCGTCGAACATTTAATCTTCCCGGGATAGAGACCGACGTATTAATCTAATTACTTATTTAAATGAATTTGCATTTTTCAAAGGAAGATGTACTCACCCTCGAAGAGAAATGCCGGATGATTAATATCATCCGGTGATATTTCAACGCATAAATTTTTATTTCTACTTTCTACACTTTTATCTTGAAGGTGCGCAAAACCACGATTTTCTTAACTCTTAGGTGCTGCGCTATAAGTTTTTTGACAATTCGTACTTGACTTCCACATCTCAGGAAAACTCAGATCCAGAGTCAAAACATTTGCAGTCCTAACGTGACAAATTTCTGGATCCATCGATATCTCCGATGATCTCGATATCTCCAGTTTTCGCGTTCACGTCTTTCTGCGCGTCTCGCGGAGGCAAGATTTGTATTTACGATTCTGGTGAACGGCACGTGCTACGAAATGCTGGGTACAAGTTGGTCCCAGGAGAATATCAAGTGTATCGAAGTAATAACAAGATACACATCCGTGGCCGCGGCTCGTTGCCAAATATCCGAAGTGTTCATCCCCCTCTATGTTTGCCCGAAGAGGGCTAGTCCGATGGGATGAGAAATGGACGTCCGCCGGCACACAAGCGTGCATATATACTCACATGTACGTGGATACGTGCCACACGTGAACACGCGAACGCGAGGATGAGGAGTGGCTCGCCGTCTGCGAGCGACAGGCCACAATTGCATATATGCATCGGCAATGCAACCACATGCAATCGTGCACTAACTCGTGGAGTTAACAGTGGCAGACGTTTTGAAGACTACCACTACACGACTACCACGACGACACGATGAAGACGATATCGCCCGTGTGACTTTTTCGCAGATTCACTTTACGTGTGCAGTCGCGACACGTGTAATCCCCTCCCCAAGTGGTGAAATTCACCCGGATTTGCGATGGAGAGAATTTACGGAGCAGCTTGTTATATATATGTTCGTGCGTGACCTGTCGTCCTCGATCTTTCCGTTCGTGGTAGTGTTACCAGAACCGAAGATGGATACTTTTCTGTATGTGATTCGTTACGAATGATATACAACGGGATAATGTTATATGCCCGATAATGGCACTGTCTACTTCGTAAGACAAATATGCTGTCCATTTTACGTATGGAATATACGAGGTATATATAAGGAATTTTATGTATAATAAAAAAATGGTATTCTAATAAATATTATACGGAAAGAATCATTTTTCTGAAACATTTGAAATTTTACTGCATACGCGAAAAGAACGATTTTACTGAAATATCTAAAAATTTAAAAACAGATCTGAAAAGGACTATCGAAATAATTAGGTATGGAGGACGTTCAAGTTGTTGCTAAAATGTCAACATTTTTTGCAGCATTGCTGTTTTGCTTGAATTTTCTACGTATTTAATTATTTTTTTTTACATATATATGTATATAACTATTTTAATGATTCAACAAAATTATTTTCAAATCTATAAGCTAAATTTTTTAATTTTCAGCAAGTGTTTTTATTGTACATCTATACAGCACAAATTATTCCAATACTGCAGCAATGTTACTATAATATTATTGAAATTTGGCTGCAATATTACTGGAATGTTCTATGCTACATGTATGGGTAGATATAGATCTGTAAATAATTTTATTGTGCAAAATAATTACATAGGATGCTCAAATACTGCAAGAGGTCTTGCATTTTAACAACCTGCTTGAGCGTCCTACATAATTATGTTGACGATTTAAATAATAATGTTCAGATTTGTATCTAAATAAATTTTTTTATACTTTGATAAAACCGTTCTTTCTGTATAGCTACATTGTAATTGAACGCTTATTAATATTTAGGTATTAAAATCTTTTCGCAATATAATTATTATATTATTATTCGAAGTTTCCATCAAATTATTAGCCACTAATAATTTATTATCCATAAAGAGACGTGTGTCGCGACTCGAATAACAATACCGCGATTGAAACCGGTTATCCGCGATTGAAACACCTGACATTGAATTGTTATACAAGATTATATGTGAGAGCGTCAATACATTTGCGTATAACACACACAAATGTGCCTGACAACTATCATTTCACCCGGTGCACATATATACGAAAGAGAAGTGGTCGGTGTCTGCACACGACAAGCTGCAACTCCATACGCATCATTTCGATGGTAATTCGACGGTGTGCAAAATGATGACAATATCAATTTCTGTGACACGTTCGAATGAATAATACCCTGCCCGTTAGAGACATAACGCGCATTTCCCGCATTTTTCATCGAAAGTACCCTCGTCATCGCTGCTGAAAACGTCGGCAGTTTCCGCCATGAGAAAGAGAGACACGTGAAATCCAGGATCGTAGAATGCGAGGAAGCGTAAAAATGCGCGGTCTGGGAATCCGAAAATCCATGCAGGGCGCGCAGAAAATTGTGCAGATCCTTTACTAAATAAATTTATAAATTCATAAAGTACTGTATTTCATCCAATGCCGTTAGTTTACTAAAACAACAGACTTAAACAATTTAGCTCAAGAAAATTTATTAAATTTAACTTTAATTTATTATTTATTGAATGCATATTACACTTATATTAATATAAGGACATCATTTACTTTAAAACTGAGCAATTAAAAAATGGTTGATTTACATTTTGATACATACAAGTTAAAAATATCAAAATTTGATATCTAATAATTTACATTAAAAATTGATAAAATTATTAAATGTTTACATAAAAAATTATAATTATAATTATATTAAAATTATAATTATAATTATAAATTATTAACAAATAAAGTTATAAATGTGTTTTTCATTTCTTTTTAAAATAAAATAAAACAAACAAATTGTCTGTTTTAAATAGATTTTAAAATTAAAATTTTAAAGATTTTAAACCTCTAGGCAGATGGTAGGTGGAATAAAGCATATTACAATATTTTCCACGCAAAGCAAGGGCCATCCAGTACTAAATATAAGTTAGATTAGGTTATATTTTTTGGAAGGGACCGCCCCCCTACGGGATGCATGTACTGCCTCCATGCATATATTTTACAATGCAAAGCGAGGTTTATTCCACCTCGAAAGAATTCACTAATATTCACTAGAATTCGATTTACTTCACTTAAGTGAAATAAATCTAGAGATAATTTTAATCGTCGCTCGTTATTCGTTAAAAAGTTCTTAACAAAAAAGTTTGAAAAATGATATTTCATTTCTATATAAAACAGAAATTTTCTGCTTTAAAATATATTTTACGACTTTTCACGTGAAGCGAGGACCACCCAAACCTATGTTGACCTAACCAACTTATATTTTAGTATTGAGTCCTCGCTTCGTGTGGAAAGTCGTAAAATATATTTTAAAGCAGAAAATTTCTGTTTCATATAATAGAAAAGAAACATCATTTTTCAAACTTTTTAACGAATTAACGAGTGATGGTTAAAATTTGTTGGAGATCATTCAAGATATGTTGGAGATCATTCAGGGACACACGTATGTCAAGGTTATTGAAATCGGTGAGATCACCTATTTTCTGAAGTTTTACCAAAATTTTAACGGCTAATAAAGTGCTTGAAATGCCATTAAACGAGCTCTACAAATAACGAAGCTACGTCATCGTCGCAATAATGTCAGAGTTTTGCGCGTCATAATTAATCATTAACAAATCCGAACGATCCATATTTGAGCCGCGCGAAGAAAACGCCCACAAAACAATAAATCGTTAAGTGACCCGCCGCTCACACGACGTGAGTGCTGCATACACGAGTGACGAGAGAGACGTGGCGACCGTCTGCATGCGACAGGGCTGAAGCTGCAACTGCTCGACGACGGTCGTCATATCCGGTGCACGTGCATCGCCATCGACCGTTGCAGTGCGAGGGACGCACGGTGATAATTATTATGCTGTGATAATAGCGATGATAATAATTAGCGCATCGCGATTTGCGCATCGACCGCTTCGTACTTTCGACAAGGGGCTGTCACGCTTTTCTTCCTTCTGTTTTTCACTCTTTGTCTCTATGATGCTCATTCACGCAAATGTACCGTAAATGACTGTGGAGCGAAAAACGAATGAACAAATATAATGAAAAATAGATCGAGTACTGTTTGCGATAAATATAAATGAAACGACGTCCAAAAAAACGACGGTCGCAGTCGTCAAATTTGTCAACTCGACGTAAAAATGCGTTGTCGTAAACTGAGAATATAGTAATGATAATACATAGCTATTATTTTGAGAATAATAAAACGGATTATTCTTTTTATTCTCATACAAAAAAAATTTATGATTAAATGTTACTAAATATAAGTCTACCAAAGATTGTTTAAATCTATTTACGTTTCAATGTTTAAAGAATAAAATTGTGAGCTATTCTAAAAATATAAAATAAATAAAGTTTTTTCACGTGAAATTGTTAAACATCAATATTTTCAATAATATCTATGATCGCCAGCTGTTCGAGATAAATGATACTGTTTGCCGCGTTACAATATGAATATATCGTATACTTCATGCACAGTTTTTACATTCTCATATCAATGTTACTTTTTGATCTAAAAATGTATCAGTTATATCATTTCATATTCGAATTTTATTTTGTTAAATTAAATTTACGTTAAATTAGTACATAAATTGACGATATTCACGCATCTTCTTCTCGATTATTCAATCAATGACGAGATTTGTACCTAAAGTCTAAAATCATAGAAGTTGTCCCACAGCCAAAATTAAGGAAGTTTCTTGGCAGAGCAACAGAATTCGGAAGTCCGCGGAATTAGAAATATTTTTCCAGAGCGGGAACGGACCGACGAAATCCAGAGAAAGAAGAGAGAAGGACGCTTTACCGCGGTTTATCCTGCCGTGAATCGATTTCCGTACGCAAATGGCGCGGCGGCAATTTCCGCGTGAGAGAAGTTCTGTCGGCGCGCAAAACTTTCGCTCATGGATTTATCCCGCTGAAATGGCGATTTGTGCTGCAGAAAGCGACCTCGCGACCAAGAGGTCGCGAATTTGCCACGGAACATTGCAGTTGTGATCGAATTCATCGTATGAAACGCTTATTCTTCTTTTTTTTTTCATTTTTGTTCAAAACTATTTCCAAAACAAATCCCATTTGTCTCAAAATAGCCTCAAAAACGGAATTAAAAAACGTAATATTTTTTAAATAATTTGTTGTATATTTCAAACAAGAATTCATATAAGAATTTTATTGTTTTAAAGAAATTTTTAATATTTTATTTTTAAAAATATTGTAAAAATTGTAAATATTTAATAACTGTAAATATTGTGAAAATTGTTATTTAAAAAAAAATTCATGTTTTATTAATAAAAATACATGAATCTACTATTAAAATAATAAAAATATTTAAAGATTTCTAAAATCTAAATAATGAATAGCAATATTCAAATATCAATATCTGGCTTCAATATCAATGATTATACACTGTAAATTCATAATAAAACATATCCAATTTTTTATTTCATTTCTATCATCACTGCTCAATATATCATAATTTAACTAAATCACTAAAGTTAAATCAAAAAATGTGTTAAATTTGACATTGACTTAAATGTAAATTTAGTTTATTATTTACTAAATGCATGCATTAATGTGAACCACAGAAATTAATTAATTTACACGACAGTTAAAAATAATAAAGTGTTATTTAACACAAAGAATTGAGTTACTATTACTCTTTAGAGTCTATAGAGTGTACAGTGACTGGCTTTGCTAAAACATCAAAGATCAGACGTGGCACGCATTCGATGCACTGCGAATTCCATAAAAATCATATCAGCGGACGACCTGATATCTTTTCGCCTAGAAATCCGATCACGTGTTCAATCATATCGGCGAAGGAAAATCGACAGAAACGACAGCGCCGTAAATGATGATGCGGTAGCGAAATCCCGACACCGCAGTCTCGTACGTGGCGTTAAAGTAAAATCCTGGGCCGTAAACCTCCATTTGACTGCACGTAGGATGCACCGTGAGACCGTGAAAGTTTTGCCGATAAAACCGGATAACTGCGACTGATAAAGACGCCCGACGCATTGAAAATTAACCGATTCATGTAGCCCAATGTGATTTCTCTAATTCGCGTAATGGAAATTAAAAATAATTACGAGGTATAATTGACAGATAGAGGTTTTTAAAGTCGTTTTTTATACACCAGGAAAAAAATGTAGTGTCTTCATCAGTAAAACTGTGTTTAGTTGAGGCATTTTTAACAATAACCAAATAATTATATATATAACAAAACATTTTGCTTCTACAAAATATATTTTTCTGACTTGAAAACACAATAAAAAATATTTATCTGTATCAACTAAACAGTTTAGTTCGCATAGTTGTAATTTTATAATCGGATATTGGCTGTTTAAAATTTTGTATGTTATTGATACATGTAAAATAACAAATGTTATTTTGATTCTTTTTAATGATTCTATTAATTATAGTTTTATTATTTTATTATATTTAGTTAAATTTTTTCTTGTTACAGCAAATTTTTGACTCACAGAACAAAATGTTTTTCTTAATGTAGTAACGCAAGCGAATTTATAGTGCGTGTGATGAGAATTAAATTAAAAATTTATTATCCTAATACACGAACAGAGAATTACTAAAATTTCTAAAAAATGTGTATTTTAAGTAAGTACCTATATAATAAGATAATATCTTTGCGAGTGAGTAATGTGCCGCGAATAATTTTTCAGAAGGCTTGGCAAAAGTTAACTGCGAGTTAAAAGCTAACGCGATAATTTAGCGTGACGCATAAGCGTTTCGCGCAACCGGTTTGCGGATTCAATTATTTTGCACTCTGGTCCATTACTAGACCCTCTCGAGATTAGGGAAGACCGAGTGCGGTTTTAGAGAATAAAAGAGCTTGTAAATCCGCGTTTCCCACTCAACTACGCCGTTGTCGTCGCAGTCATCCTCGTCGTTTTATACCTACAATCTGGATTTTAATTCGTCGTGCGGTTAACCGGAATTTAGTTTGCTGTGCTACATTGACTTAGTGTGACTTAGAGGCTGCTCGCAAGCTTAACGTCACCTTCATGATTCTCTGAACGTGAATGTTATGTTTATATCATTAATCCCAGATCATCAACGCCCAACAGAACAGAATCTGGCTATTACCCCTGTTAATCGAAATATTTCTCACACGTTTGCTTGTCTTGAGAGATTATGAAATAAACTTACATTTTATATCTTACATAACAGATATTATCTATAAAAAAAGTATATCCTTTAATTTAAAATTATTATAGATAAAAAGTATTATGGATATATTATGATCAATCTAATCTAATGTACATTTGTACATTAGATTAGATTGACATATAAAATATCTCTGAACAATTTTATATCATAAATAAGATTTGCTTTCCAATAAAAATTGAAGCTCCTTATTTTACGTACGTACATACATCTACTCGTTATATTTTAGTTAGGTCGGTTTTTAATATCTCGTATGAGCTCGTCGTTCTTATTAAATATAGCAACAGGATTAATGATTATAGTAAAGAGATAAAAAAATTTCGATGGATACGAATTATCTCGTCTATTTCGGATCCGTAGAGGTAGTGAGAAACTTTAAGGGAAGAGGAAGCTCATAAACAGGCGGGTTAAAGCGATGTTAGTCGTGACGAGAATCTCACGTAATTCTCCCGAGATTGAAGGGATCCCGGGTTCCCTTTCAGGCATGCGCTCTGTTCCGAAAGGACATCGCATACTCTGCGAATGAAGGCACATGCCATAGTTTAACCGAAGTCCCTGTGTGATATCCCGCTTGCTCGTCCGTTTCTAACTAGATCGGACAATCAAGCGAGAACCTCACGTGACGAACAATCATTCGTGTACCCGTCGTTGATTAGGCAATAGATTGACGAACCTCTCTATACTTTGATCTTTAAACTCGATATACATTGCAATTAGCTTAGTTTATTTAGATGTGTTTATTTAGATGATGTAAGAAAACTAGATGAACAATTTTAAGGATACAACCAATCAGGGTATAACCAATCAGAAATTGGCACCAAATTTTATAAATCAATGTAAAGTCCTATTAGAAATTTGCCATTAATCAGAAATTTGCCCTAAATTATATTCAGCTCTCTTTATGCGCAATGTTAAACCTGGTCTTCTTACATCATAGATGTGTTTATAATTTTTTTTGCTCAAACAATTAAATGATCAATATGTGAGTGTTCTTTTTGAAATAAAATTGCGCAAAAGAAAAGATAAACATTTAATTGATTTTAAATGTAATTGTTTCTTTTTTTAATGACTACTTATTTGATCTCTATGATAATTTTTTGTTTGTATAATTCAATGGTCATATGATTGTTTATCTTTAAAATAAGATTAGTAAATAAGATAAAAAAAGATTAAAAACAATTTTAAATACGATTGCTTTTCTTTTAATAACTTGTCTAATTTCAATAATATTACAACTGTGAAATTAAATTCTAACTCAACTCGTGAATCTATAATTCTTGATCTACATAAATAATATGATAAATAAAATGATAAATAAAAACTAATCAAATATATATGTAACCAAGAAGGCATAACAGTGTCTTAAATAAATTATTACGTTTGTTAAACAAACTTTTCTGATGAATTATTTTGGTGAAGCCCGAAAGAGGATAAACTTTATCGTGTATCTTAAACTTAGCCGATCATGCTAAAATTCATTTCTACTTACGCGGCGTGAAGCTATAATGTCTGAATTATGTCTGTGCATCCTCATGGCCAGGTTAATTAAATCGATACGTCTCCATAAAAGTTACAACAACCAACGAACTTAATGAAATTAATTGAGTGATTGCGGCCAAGGCCCGTAATTATATTATGCAGGATTGGTTAATAAATATATCATATTGTGGTTAAAGAGCGAAACAAATTAAATAATAGATTTAATTGAACAAATTGATTCTATGGCCTAATCTATTATTCATCATAATATCGGAAACATTACAGTAATGAGAATTTCCGAATCGCGTACACAGAAAATAAAATTTCAGCACTACAGCTAATCATGATTTGCTGGAAGTGTATTTGCTGTAATAGCAAAATAACTTACTACTGTCGGTTTCTTAGAAAAATGAACTTGTCTGTTATGATCATATTACTAAAAATTTGCTGTCTTAAATAACTAACACAGCAAAAGTTATAAAATCACACTTGAATTAACGCTTCACTAAAGTTCATCTGCAAAAAATACGTGGCACTGCTATGAGATACACGCAATGAAATTAAACTTTTCATATTTGAATATTATACGAGTATATACGATAGAATAAAAGATGCGGCATTAAAAGATTTCATCCACATTCTAATAAAAAATTTCTAGAAGGTAAATTCCCAAAATAGAGCTCCGTGATTAAAATAAATGAGATATCTATTTTGACAGTATATTTTTTGGTTTTATGTAAAAAGTAATTTGGAGATGATATTCCTGGAAATTTATGCTAAAGTATGTTAATATAATGGCATAAAGTATATTAATAATAGCACATAAAATATTATGAGAAATACCAACTTGTGTCTATCACAGTAACATTATCTAATTATTGTATCGCGTTTTACGACCATTACAAAAAGTGTCAGAATAACTAAATTTTTGTGATCTCATCTATACAGCTAATTAAAATTAGCAACATTGTTAAAGTTTTAAGCATCCATATATTACAATTCAAATTTAGCCACTATACACAGATTTTTGCTGTTGCAATTAATCTTTTTTTTTGCAGGAAGAGAAGCTGCCTTGAAAAAATAAAATACTTTGCAAAATATGCGTCGCTTTTCGTAATTATGTATTCGTAATTATTACATATTTGCAGTTCGGATATTTAGATTTTCATAACAACTTTCTATCAATTGCATTTCGAGTTTCTTGGGATTCATCACTTTCCGTTATGTATATATATTTATAATTCAGTCTCATCATCAAGATAAGTTTGTAAAATGGAAAAAAAATGATTATTTATTATTAGGTTCATTATACATATGTATATATTATAACGCTATAGTACTAATTACGTACAATTTATACTAGTTAAATATAAAATCTTATCGATTACTGAGATAAGGATATAATTATGCATCTATTTAAAAACAAAATCGTAAGATAGCAGCGGCTTACATTAATGTTACTTTATAAGTAGGTTTTAGATTACTTATTATCATTATAATATGTGAGACAAAAATTGTTATATGATTTTATAAGAATAGTAAATTTATTTATTTATTTTAAAAATCTAGCTTAAAAATAAACAATAGAATTTAATAAACTATCTCTGATTATATAAAATAGAATTGAAATTAATTATTAAAAAATGATGAGAAAACGGAATGTTTTTATCATCATTTTTATCATTGTTGTTTATTAATAATAAGAAACAACGACAATATATGTTCCTGATTTATCGTGAATACTTAAAGTTTTTTCTACAATTTATTATATAATATTGTTGCTTATAAAGAAATTATGAAATAATTAAATTGTTTTAAATTACTTCATTATACATGTATTTACTTATGAAACAACATACATATATTTTATGAATTAACAATAATAAATGATTAAGGTTATTATCATATATAACTCAACTAAATATTCTAGGATCATTTTTAGGACATAATGACTAATAGACATTGTGTTTTCAAAACGGTATATGCTACATAGTAATTCATTACGTATTATTATTATTGTTAGGCCCAAAGCTACTGCTACTACGAAAGGTATAAATGAAATGATAAAAAAAGTTATTATCAATAACGCCGTACATATTTTTCGATATTTTAGGATCACTTTCAGGATAATTTTCAATAGACATTCACTGAACGACGACCTTCGAAATTGATACTGTATAGGACGTATTAACTTATTACCAATTATTACGCCCAAAAGCGATCCCAGTAAGTAAGTGTGCATCTGTAAAAATAATTATTCAATTCTAAATTGTTTACTCGTAATAAACTTTTTAGAAATTTGTATTAAAATTAGGAGTTCTATATTATAATATATTTTATATAACGTTCGAGTTATATGCACAAACATGAAATTTCTTTAATAATAAAATTTATTTATTTTGAATACAAGATTTATATAAAGTGAAAGGTTATTACAAAAGATCTATATCAAAAGTTATCACAAAAAGTATTAAATAAAAGAAAATTTTGTTACTAATTTATCATAGAACGTTAATTTCACATGGCACGTCAATTCCAACATATGATTATTTCCACTATTTTAAATATCACTGATCAGTTAAACAATATTTCACGACCACGTGCTATGAAATGTCGTCCAAAGCAAAAGAAACTTTATTAATTCAATATTTTTAAAAACATAATTTTACATATAATACAATTACATAATATGACACCTTTTGTTTGTACTCACTTTTGATGTTATTCTTTGCTTATTTCTCACGATTTTATTTAAAAATACTGGTTTATGCTCAAGTATACTGTCTACTTCGTGCTATCTCTTACGAATGTCAAAGACTGCGATTCATTCGCACTCTGGCGAATGGCGCTCGTAACACTGAAATCATTTCATCCTTGTTGTTTATTAAATTTTAAACGAAGATAACAAATAATGTTCGCGATCATTATGAGAGCGACAAGTACAGAACACACAAGAAAAAAATATTTAATTTCTATTCAGCAGATACATATGATACTGCTTCATTTAATAAAATTGCTCACTAAGCAGCTAAGTAGAAATTTAATATGGTTGGATGTAAAAATAAGAATTAATCACGTT
The DNA here is from genome assembly GCF_000204515.1 of Acromyrmex echinatior. The sequence goes on from NW_011627302.1 coordinate 1,155,490, forward strand.
TAATTAAAGGCGACAGCAATACTGAATGCGCACAATATCGTCAAATTTTAAATATCGAAGCATTAGCATTTCAAGTAAATAACACGAAATGTTCAGTTACACATACAGGGTTGGCCATATTCGACGGAAAGATGTTTTTTTTTTCAATTATAGGAAACGTCGTTATCGATCTAACATCTCTGTCAAAAGTTACAGTGGTTGCCAGATCTTTCCGTCGAATATGGCCAACCCTGTATTCTTCTGTTATTCTTTTAAAGTTATACAACAATTTTAAAATGTCTGCATATAATTTCTATATTTTATACAATATTTTCGGGTATAATAATTATATAATCAATAATATATAATTTTATATTTTACTTTATAATTTTTATCATATTTCAATTTTATCAAGCCCATTGTCTTTATTTTTTTATATTATTTTTATTTCTTTCTATTTTTAATCGGCATAATTCTTTTGAAATAATAATGATATAGTTTATGCCTGTGTTAGATCACTATTTTACGATTCAATCGGAAATTATTGAATATTTATATAATGCTCATGGTTATAAGACTATCGAGAGAACATTTTGCGTGTTACTTGGTTATCAAACTGCAGGCAGGTGCAACAATCGATTACCGATAAGACGATTACAACGCGTCTGTTCTACTATTTGCGTGACAGTTACAAGAGAAGCTACAATGTTAACGGTATCTATGAAAGATACATTTGTCTCAGCGACGGGTATCATACATAGCATTGATCGATAAATCGAAAGATAAATGCAATTATTTACAGTAAGATGATCTCAATTAAGAACATTACGACCAAACTTGTCTATTGATCAACATGTAAGGTCTACGAGCATTATAATCATGATATCAATTATATTTTATGATACATAATTACTTACGTTAGTTATGTTCTTATGTGTATACCTAAGTAATTATACTTGTATGGCATAATTACGTACAATTAGTTATCTTCTTATAATGAATACAACATGATAATAATTATATCATAATAATTTAACAATTTACACTTAATAATATCAGTAGAAATGAAACTATAGAATACTTTTAACTCACAATTTGATTATAATATATCATACTTTCTTAATTATTACGTAAAATTAATATAAAGTAGTTATAAAAATCTGAATGTGTAATGAACTGTAATGAACGACACTGTAATGAAAATACAAGGTAGTATATCTACAAAATGTTTTATTCTGCTAACATTGTACGCCTTCTAAATGTAATTTGAATCATAGTTAAATTTAGTTGAAGATATTTCAAATTCCTGTATACTTATCTCTCTTCTGAGAAATTAAGTTATATCAACTAATGAACTGTTGATATCACGAGTAACATGATCGGGCAGCATCGTAAACTTTCGCATAAATTTCAACAAGAGATGGTAACGCAGTAATGCAATTGAAAGATAGTAGTTGCGTTCAGTAGAAGCGCATCAGGTTGCATTTTCAACTGTTTCGAAAATTTTGTTACACGTTTCTAAAATTATAATAAACGTGTGCTATGAGTAAAATTATTTTAAAAAAATCGCTAGCGAACGTTTAACAGAAAATCTTTTAACAATTGCAAAGTTGCTTTATTTGCTAAACACAACAAATATTAAAGATATTTAAATACCCAGAAATGTGTATATAAGATATGGGATACACAGAAATGTATATATAAGATATGGAATATACAGAAATATGTGTGTTACACAAAAATGTGGCAAGCAATAGAGAAACCTAACCTTTTATAAAAGATGCATTTGTAGAATAATATATAAAATAACTATAAAAAAGTTTACAGCCAAGAAAATAAATCTATGTTAGAATATATTAATATGTAATTTGTAAAAATGTATTAGTATGTAATTATAAGGAATAGCAAATGGATCGCTAAACGAACTTGTAATTCAAACAATCAACAAGCGTATACACTATTCTAGAAAACGGTTTTCATCCGAAAGAAAGAATGAGAAAGAATAATTCTCGACGACATATGTCGGAAACCAGGATTTTCACGATAATTATGACACTCACGATGAAACTGGAACGATAAGCCGCTAGGGAATGCGTTTCGCGAGAAAATTATGTGAACATAGCTATAATCCCAAGGTTGTAATGAAGTAGTTTGCAGTGAGTAAAACTCTTCTAGTGCGACCTTTTGAAATGGAACAATCCTGCACTGCACGTTCGCCGTTTAACCTTCAAGAGCTCACACCAAAATCTCTACTACAGTTACTGATTCTGGGTCTGTAAGACCCATTTAATTTATGTTAATTTATTTCAAAGAACAATAAAACGATAATATAATTCGTACAAAAAAAAAATAAATATCAAGTATAAAAAACATGAAAGCTATATAGACATCTATTAGAATCGTTGTAGAACAAAAAAATAACTCGAGAATATTCATTTATTATCATATATAATTGAGACTGAAACATTTCTCGTTATTTATATTGTTTAGAATGCTTATATTTCAATATTTGAAATTTGTTGAATATTAGTATTTGCATCTAGTAGCGCAATCACAAATCAAACATGATTTTTACTTTTAGGTTCAATCAATGATTGTGTTCAGCAGAAAAAGCAGCTTTGCAATTGTAAAATTCTTGATATGATTGGATTATACATATAGATTCAGTGAGAAACTAAGAACAAGATCAATCATGTTAAAGAATTTTATAACTGTCGCAAAATTGTCTTTTCTGCTGAACGCATCATATTAAAATTGCTATTTCACTTAGTGACTTCTTGGTATTTGATGCACTTAATATATATGTATATATCGAGTAGCTCAAGATTAAACTTCTTCCAGCTTCTTCTTTCCAGCCATGTTCATAATATATGTAGATAGACAAAGCACACGTCAATAAAAAATTTGCTGACCAATGCATGCGAGAAGAAGGAAACACATTGCATTTTTTATTCTCTCTCTAATAGAAGAAAGTGGGGGATGTGTCTGCCATAAGCGTAGATAGACTTGCACATGTCTCACGGCACATACTCAGTCTATCTGTACTATGTTTATAGATATCTCCTCCACTTGGCTTATAATGCTCAGCGTTATTTGTTATCCTTATTTAACATTTGATAAATAGCAAGAATAAAATAACTCCAGCGTTGCAAACACTAGTGGAGCGCCAGCACACCTTTGATATCCATAACGGACAGTACGAAGTAGACAGTGTACTTGAATATAAACGGTTTAATTTTCAAACAAATCAAAATAAGCAACGAATAGAAACAGTAATTGTAAAAGTGAGTAAACAAGTTGTCATATTAACAGTATACATTTGTAAAACTGTTTTAAAAAATATCAAGTTAAATAAGTTTCTTTTGTTTTGATGGACGATATTTTATGGCTCGCGAGTATCGTGAAATATCATTTGATTGAGCAATAATAAATATTTAATTAATTACAATGGCGGAAATAATTCTATGTTGAAATTGGTACGTCGTCGTGCTAAATTAATATTTTGTGACAAATTAATGACAAAATCTTATATTTAATATTTTTTGTAATAACGTTCAGCTAATTTATAGATACTGTGTCCTTGCAAAATAATTTTATATCAAGGAAATTTCATGTCTGTGCGCATAATTTGTACGTTACATAAAATATATTAGAAATTCCTATTTTAATATGAATTTATAAAAAAAGCCTGCGTATAAACAACTTAAAATGTTATTCGATGAATAACATTGCAGATGACCTCTATCCTGATGGGATTTATTGTAGGCTTAATAATGGGTATTTCGTTAACATTCGGATATTTGATCCAATACATGCCTGCACAGGACGTCCTACAGAGTTATATTCAATGGATAATATTACAAATATTATTCTTTTCTCTGGGGATATTCATTGTAGGATTAACCATCTCTATCAGTATGGAAATCGGTGATTCATCATAAAGTTCATCATACAGTCTTTAAGTTCTTCTGTATTGTGTTTTGTAATGAACTAATTATAAAGAAATAATCAGATTATTTTTAATTATTTCATTATACCATATTTAACATAATAATCTCATTCCCCACCTTACACAACTTCTTTTATAATTAATTTCAATTTTATTTTAAACAGAGATAGTTTATTATGTCCTATTGCTCATTTTTAAGTAGAATTAATTTAAATTAATTATAATAAATTAAATTTATTATAATTTAAAATAAATAAATAAATAAATAAATCTACTAATCTTATAGTATCATATATCTATACTATCGCCACACATTATAATCAATAAATTTACAAATGAAAAGAAATGAGAAGTTTTAAAATTATGAATAACAGAATTAGAATTTCGCGCGGTCAGACATGGTTAGATGATCAGTGTAAAGGTGCTTTCTCAAATTTCATGCCTTCGATAATAACATTTTCAATTGTGAAAATTATCATGTTTTTAAAATTTATCTTCTGATTTGAAATGCTCTATTACGAAAAATTATCATAAAGCTATAATAAACTTCATAAAAAGTATTAGCTAATTAAAAATTGAATTTAAAAGAGACATCAATATCAATTTATCGACTAATATCAATTTCATATAATTCAGAGAAATAATATTTGAGAAATATGGTAATAAATTACGTATCTAACATAATAGGACGTTAATTTCCATACTATTCTAAACTGCATGTATTACATGTAAAACTATTTGATTGTACGTTTAATCTCTCTTAAAATCCCGCTATCAATTTTCACCGTTCACTTGTACGCGTTTCTAATCAATTATACATGAAAATCCTTATCATTTGTCGTATTTAACAATACGTCAACGAAGAAAAAATTTTATCTCTTTGCACGATTGATATACAACAAAGAAAAAAAATTCAATAATATATAAAAAAATTCGATAAATACATTTCCAATTCGATAACACACGAATCACTATAATCGTTGAATTAATTGATTATTAAGTCGAATCAAAACATATCATGCAAAAATACTCACGAAAGACTGCAATTTTGCAAAACAAAAAACCTACTGGAAAATCCCTGCATAAGGCTTTTTCAATTGAAATCATTGTGCATCGTTCCAGAAATGTGAAGAGCGATCCTACAATGTGCAAGTAGCTTCATTTATATAGCCAATTTACGTATTTCACGTAGACAATATCGTGCACGACCCGTAAACGATGCAGTACACTTACGTGTGAGAAAGTTAGAGATTAATCGCGCTCGCGAAAATAGTTATCGAATCCGTTGTCGAACGCGTTAAAAGATATATTGTTAAATTAGAAGAGAAAGAAATAGAGGGGAGGGAAGAAAGAGAGAGAGAGAGAGAGAGAGAGAGAGAGAGAGAGAGAGAGAGAGACTGATAGATAAAAGATATTTATTTGTATTCTGCAATTCTAGAAAAAACTTAGGGACAAGCCAAAATTTGTGACACAGTGGGTTTGTAAGATCCATTTAATTTATGTTAATTAATTTCAAAAAACAGTGAAATGATAATATAATTCGTATAAAAAAGAATAAATACTAATATTATATAAGTATAAAGAATATGAAAGCTATGTAGACATCTATTATTAGAATTATTGTAGAGCCAAAACAATAACTCGAGAATATCGATTTATTACCATATGTAATTGAGACTGAAACATTTGTTGTTATTTACATTATTTAGAATGCTTATGTTTAAATATTTAAAATTTGTCAATATTAGTGTTTGCATCTAGTAGTGCAATCGCCAGTCAAACGTGATTTTTACTTTTAGGTCCAATCAATGATTGTGTTCAGCAGAAAAAGCAGCTTTGCAATTGTAAAATTCTTGATATGATTGGTTTATACATGTAGATCCAGTGAGAAACTAAGAGCAAGTTCAATCGTATTAAAAAATTTTACAACAGTTGCAAAGCTGTTTTTTCTGCTGAATGCAGCCATTCACATTATAAATTGCTATTTATATAATGTGATTGCCTAGTGACTTCTTGGTACTTGATGCACTTAGTATATATGGAATAGCTTGAGATTAAGTATTTTTTCTTTGACTGTGTTCGTAGATATATATAAATAGACTAAAATTCTAGATATCAAAGTAGGGCATAGATTCTTCATTTTGAACCTACTATCCTATATCAATAATACTAAGCGCTTATTGAATTACACATTAAATCGAAATGGCGGTCGAAATAACTATTATAATAGAAAAGCTGTCGGCATTTCGGCTCAGATCAAAGGAATGCGCTACTTTAGTATTTATAGTATTCTAGAGCTTTAAAATAGACCGAGCATACCGTATTTCAACAAAGAATTTGCTGTGCGTGCGAGAAGGAGGGCACGTTGAATTTTTTGTTCTTTCTCTAATAGAAGAAAGTAGGGGACGTATCCATAGATATTTAAACAAATATGCTACTTTTTTCTATTTACTATTCTACATTAGAAAGATAATGAAAATTTTAATATGTTCCTTCTTTCTTGCATGTCTCGTGTCGCATGCTCAGTCTATCTATACTATGTCTATAGATGTTCTCCACTTGGCTCATAATGCTAAGTGTTATTTGTTATCTTTGTGTAACACTTAATAAATAACAAGGATGAAATGATTCCAACGTTGCGAACATCAGTATAGCGCGAACAACATTCGACATCCGTAACGGACAGTACGAAGTAGACAGTGTGCTTGAGCATAAATAAATATTTTCAAACAAATCGTGAGAAATAAGCAAAGAATAAAAACGATAAAAAAAAGTGAGTAAACAAAAGTTGTCATATTAACAATACTTACACATTTGTAAAATTGTGTTTTTAAAAAATATCAAGTTAAATAAGTTTCTTTTGTTGTGGATGATATTTTCTGACTCGCGAATTATCGTGAAATATCATTTGTTTGATCAATAAATAATTAATTAAAATAATATAAAATAAAATAAAAGTGAAAATAATTATATGTTGTGAAATTGGCACGTCGTACTAAATTAATATTTTATAACAAATTAATAATAAAATTTTTTTACATTTTTTATCGTTTGTGATAGCGTTAGGCTATTTTATAGATCTTCTGTTCTTGCAAAATAAATAATTTTATTTCAAAGAAATTTTGTATCCGTGCACATAATTTGTACATTACATAAAATATATTAAAAATTCCGATTTTAATATGAATTTCTAAAAAAAAGCTTATGTATAAACAATTTAAAATTCCATGAATAATACATTTTTGCAGATGATTTCTTTACTGTTGACGTTATTTTTTGGCCTAATTAATAGATGTTTCGTTAATATTCGAATATTTCATACAATATAGGCCTCCAGAGGACGTCCAGACTTATGTTCAAAAGATAATATCAGGAATTTTCTAATAATATATTTAATATTATATTTATGGCTAATATTATATTTATGGAATCCTTTATTATGGGATTGTTACATTCACAATGTTTCACAACTATTAATTCATATCAACATCAGAAAAAAAAACGATAACGACTATTGATTTATCGTGAATTTGAAGTTTATCTGTAATGTATTATATAACAGATCGTTAATTACAAAAATAATTAGATTGTTTTAAATTACTTCATCACACCATATTTAATAATCCCGTTTTCCTATAACTTCTTTTATAATTAATTTCAATTTTATTTTAAACAGAAAGTATTACATTTTACTCATTTTTAAGCAGGATTAATTTAAATTAAATTTATTTTAATTTAAAATAAATAAATCTACTATTCTTACAGAATCATGTATCTATTCTATTGCCACATATTATAACGATAAGTTTTCACAAATGAGAAGAGTTTTGAAAATTATGAATAACAGAGCTAGAATTATGCACGCTCAGGAATAACCAGATGATCAGATGATAAAGGTACTCTCAAATTTCATGCCTTTGATAATAATAAAATTCAACATCTTCATTTGAAAATTATCATGTCTTTAAAATATTTATCTCCAGTTTTGGAATGCTCTACGAAAAATTATCATAAAGCTTAAAATTATAATAAAATTAATAAACTCCTAAAGTAAAATATTAACTACTTAAAAATTTAATTTAAGAGAGACATCTAATATCAATTTATTGACTAATATCAATTTCAAATTTCAATACGATTCAGAGAAACAATATTTGAGAAATATGATAATAAAATACATCTAACATAAAAAGATGTTAATTTCCATGCTATTCTAAGCTGCATACTTAGTTGTACGATACATGATACGTGTAACATTATTCGATTGTACGTAATGTTTAATCTCTCCTAAAAGCCCGTTCTCAATTTTCACTGTTCCTTTGTTCGCGTTTCTAATCAATTATATGTGGAAATTCTTATTATTTGCCGTCGTCAATGAAGAGAAAGTTTTATCCCTTTTCACAATCGATACAGAACAAAGAAAAAAAATTCGATAATACATTTCTAATTCGATAACACGTATCACCATAACGCATGTTGTTGAATTAATTGATTATTAAGTCAAATCAAAACGAAAAACTGCAATTTTGTAAAAGCAATAAAATCTATTGGAAAATCTTTACGTATGAGGTTTTTTCGATTGAAATCATCGTGCATCGTTCCAGAAATGTGAAGAGCAATCCTACAATGTGCAAGTAGCTTCGTTCATATAACCAATTTACGCATCTCAATCGACGTATCTCATGTCGACAACGTCGTATTCACGTTGCCTCGTAAACGATACGATACGCTCACGCGCGAGAGAACTAGAGATTAATCGCACTCGCATTTTGCGAAAATAGTCATCGAATCCGTTGCCAAACGCAATAAAAGATACTGTTGTTCAATTAGAAATGAAAGAAATAGAGGGAGAGAAAGAGAGAGAGAGAGAGAGAGAGAGAGAGAGAGAGAGAGAAAGAAAAGGAGACTGATAGACAGAAGGTTATTTATATTCTGTAATTCTAGGAAAAATTTAGGTGCAAAAATCTGTAACACAGTGGGTTTGTATAAGACCCATTTAATTTATATTAATTAATTTAAAAAATGACATAATTCGTATAACAAAGAATAAATACTAACAACAAATATTTTAATAAAGATAATGTAAGAATCGATAACGTAAGTAAAGAAAACTAAATTGTTTGACATTTTCTCCAAAAAGATTTATAATTACTGAATTTGAACAAAAAATACACATAGCAATAAATATGTGGTTATAAAGAACTACTATCAAAAAAGGCCTTAAGTCCTCCGAGAACAGATAAGTAAATAGAGGAAAAAACAAAGGAAAAATACAATTAACAGAAATTGTACAAATAATAAAAATAATAAATCAAAAATAATATTACAAATAATATTACAAATAAAATCTGAAGATAGAAGCTATGCACAAATTATACAAAAATAAAGAAAAAAAAAGGGGGAAGGCAGAAAAAAGAGAGATACACCAAGTGAATCGTGCGACCGTGGAGAGAGAACGATTTTGATGAAGCCGATGATCCGAAAATTTAGCCAGATATAGATATGAAAATAATTTTGTTAGACCATCAAAATTTTTAGGTAGAACACTCAAACTGATTGCTAAAATTTTTTCATATGTCCAGCTAAATTTTTTTGATACTTCAGCAAAATCATTTTCTCCGTGCATATAATAATTATATTAATTTAGTTAATCTAGTAATTAATCTAGATTAATTAATTACAAAACAGTAAAACTGCACATAATAGATATTCCATATCGTATATATATATATATATTTCATATATTATATTTCTCTAATAATATCATTCTAATTATTGATTTAATAATCTTAGTACAACTCTAATTTAGAATTTCCTAACCGCGTGATTTATTTTGTTATTCGAAGCTCTTTCGAGGGCAAAATTTAATATTTGCTAGTCGAAACGCGGGAAGAGAAGCTGTAATAAACTTAGGAATAACTCGGCGAGAATACATTAAAATCGATTCACATTATCATTCCATTTAGAATTTGATTGCGAGATCGTCTTATCCTCGCATATGTTTTTATTTTTAGGTGCCACTTGCACGCGGATTTAGTTGCCGCCCAACTACCGGAGAATAGTCTATGAATGTCTGTGATCCATTATATATAATCGTTCGACCACTCGGATGCGACGAGTTATTTTAAAAAGGCACATAGATGTATATAGGGCTGAACGGATTCGCTGTTTGACCTTTGCCATCCGCGTGCAAAAACCTTTGTCATTCGCGCGTGCGGCTTCGATTAATTTTTAGCTGCTCTTTAACTAATAAGCTACCCGCAAAATTATCTGGATCGCGGAACTACCTTCAGTACTCACTAGAATGTTCATCCGAAAATTTTTCAAAAGTATCGCAACGTGTTAGATTGATATCAATAATTTATCTACATAAAAAAGTTTTGCTTTTTTTTCGTAGATAAAAAGTATCTGAAAATTTAGCTACATATAGATTAAAAAATTATTTTGATGGAGCATTCAAATAATTATGTAGGACGCTTAAATTGATTATTAGAATTTCTAAACATTTTATGATATTGTTTAAATTTCCTACATAATTATTAGGTGTTGGAATTAATTCGTAGCGTTTTACAAGTGATGGGAAGTACTTTCATTAATGTATTTTTTAATGCTCATGTGAAATAAATAACATTCTTTCATTAAAAACGCTACGAATTAATTCCAACACCTAATATTTAGAGAGTCCAGCAAAATTATTTTCAAATATCTACCTAAATTTAGAGAGACTTCAACAAAATCATTTTTTCTGTACATCAAAGTAAGTATATCAAGAAAAATATTCTGCTTGAACGAGAAATACAAACAAAATGAATTCCAATCATCGAAATTCTGATTATCATAATTGAATTACTGATGATCTCGATTAGAAGGTTTAATAAATTTAACCATAGATGTCTGATTTATACCTCTCTGGTTGAATCTGCCAAAATTTTAATTTATGCATTAAACTTTTTTTCCAGTGTTAATGTTTTTCAGTCAAAATTCCAATCTAAAATTTCTACAAGATAAAAATTATTTGTAAAACGCAGCTCGCAAGTTTTTTGCTGGACGGTAAGCATGATTTGAAAATATTGGCATAAGTTAAGAAATAAGTAGAGATTCAATCCCCGATTAGACCTGTGCTCCGTAATTGAATTTCGCCGATAAAATCATTCACCGCGATACCCTTTTACAACGCAACTTTATTGCGTGCTGAACAATAAAAGTACTTAAATCAGTTCGTTGAAACTTCACAGCGGGAGGTAAAAATTGAACAGTTATATGCATTTAGAGTACGTTCTTGAAAGAAACTTCGGCTACTTAATACGCGCATAAACTTATCTCGAATGAACTTCGTCTGTAACGTCGCGAAAGCACTGTGCTTATTTATCCGCGCAGAAGCTTCTTTAAATAAAAATTACATTTCATGTAGAAATCGGTTGCAGAGTATCTTTGCAGACTAATTCTTCGACTCTCATAGAAAGAACAATTTCAGATCTGTAGCTAATAAAAAAAAAAACAAATTTTATTAGAGACGGACCTGAAAATAATTTTGTTGGACCATCAAAGTAATTATGCTGGAAACTAAGAAATGTTGAGCAATGCTGCAAAAAAATTTGATATTCTAGCAACCAGTTTGAGTTTCCAATAAAATTATTTTGATAGTTCAACAATATTATTTTTCTGCAGCCAGCAAAGTTTTAGATCTTCCAACAAAATCGTCGTTTTTCCCGTAAGTTTTTATAATAAATTTGTTTTGAATCTCTATAGCTTAAATCTATTATGTATAGAGAGAATAATTTGTTTGACGATTCAAGTTGATAAAATATCTCTCCATTAATCGATATTAAAATATATACTTTCGTTAAAATATCGTGGTAAAACGTACGTTGGAGTAACCAACTGTTTACTGACAACAGTGATCTATACACATACAGCACTGTAGGATTATATTGGACTTCTGCTGGTCACCCCGTCGATTCAATAAGTGATAAATATGACTACCACTAGGCACGTAACCCACACGTAATATCCTCTCCGCGACGCCAATACCGGTTTATATGAGTTTATATCATAATTTTCTCATCTTTTTAAGATGGCGGCGCAGGTAGAATCAGGTCCATAATAGGATTTTTGCTCGAGGGAAGGATACTACTACGGATCTCTCTATATATCGCAAATGGCTCCTACAAAACGAGAATGAGGATAAAAAGGGGATGACAGGGGAGAAGGACGAGAGCGGATGAGAGATGAGCTTTATTAATGTCACCGTGTGAACGCTTTGCCGAATGTAATATACGAAAGTACAGTCGTCTGTAAACAATTTTGTCATTTTTGCACGTGCATATCACTGAACGCGACGCGACTAATGAACGAACACGTTAACAATATTAATCCCGACATGAAAACCTTACCATTTGTGTTTTATGAAAAAAAGGTATGTGACTAGGAAAATCAAAGTGACATGAAATAATATAATTTGTACATGCATACATATATAATATTTCACAAAAAATATTGTTTCTTACTCTTCCTATTATGTTAAGTATCTTTTTTAAAAAGTTGACATATGTAATATAATCTGTTTCCACTTCACTTTTCAATTAATTTTAAACTTTTAGTGAACCTCGAATCATATAATAGATAACAAAAGTAAACGAAAACAACTTTGTTTCATTTTTACAAATACATTTCTAGGTAAAATAATAAGTACATGGCGATTTAATAGAAATACATCATGTATAATTATGTACATGTAATCAATTGGTTCATAATCCTACTTTTATTTTATTTATTTATAGGTAATATTCCTTCCTTTATAAATATCTTATACACATATATTTTTGCATCAATATATCACAAATTGTCTTATAAAATAAGACTCAAATATATTATATTCAGGGTTGGGAAGTGATTCATTATTTGTAGCGAGTTGCAATTAGAGTTACTTTTTTCAATAACTGTAACTTATCTTAAAGTTTAGTTACATTTTTAGGTATAATTAATAACTAATAATTTAATAATTACTTTCAGTTACTTTATATCAAGTTTCATTCCTTAATATATGACCAAAATAAAGTACTCAATGAATTGGTGATTATTTTTTGTAATAATAATTACAAAACAATAATTATGATAATTTATAACGGTAACTAGTTACTGTTTGAGAGAAAAAAATTGCAGTAACTAATTACTTTTACAAAGTAACTTTCCCAATCCTGATTACATTATTTGATATAAAACAACTTAAACTCACCAAACGATGCGTAGCAGCGGAGTTGTAAATTGCGTTGAACCTGTAAAATATAGATATATCCAAATTATACTACAACGTTAGAGAATAAGATCATAGAAAAAGCTATTGCATGTATTGAATTTTTATCTACCTTTGAAAATCATTAAATAATTTTCAAAAAGACATTCAATAAAATTATTAAATAATTTTCAAAAAAGATGTTTAATAAAACATTCTCTCTCTCTCTCTCTCTCTCTCTCTCTCTCTTTGTTACATACTTTAAAAAAGTAATTAAGAAAATCATCATATAAATTAAAAAAAAATTAATAAAATTGTAATATTTTAGAAAGAGATCTCCTTTAGAAATATAATTTGTTACAAACTTTTTTCTTTTATCGTTATTATTTAATTTATCTTAAATAAATCAATGGTAGATCATAGTGTTAATTGCAATTACACGGGGATAAACATTCAATACCACAAATATAATATAATAAACAACATAATATTATGTGTATATAAATACATGTACATATAATAAATTTTACTCACCCTGTGGTTGCTCCGCCGTTGCCCGATGCCTCTCCTCAGGCCTCGTCCTCCTCTCAGGTTAGGTCAGTTTGCATTTGCACACTCATTCGCGGTTAATTACGATCGTGTTCAATTTACGTACACGATTATCAAGCAATATGATGATTGCGCGACTCTTCCACAGCACTCCCGACAATAATTCTGTTAATCACGCGCGACACCCACTTCATATATTGTAATTACGATGGAAATAGAACACAGGAAAGAAGAACAGTCGCATAAAAAAAAGCGAATCGTTCGACGCCCGTGACGTCACGAACCAACAGAATGACGAGCCCCGAACGGAGGCGTTTTAATGCATAACCGATACAAAAATGTTAAATTTACATTACATTGTCGACAATATACTATCGATAACGTATTGTCGATAGTGTGACGTAAATTTTAATGCTCATTACGAATACACTTACTAATTAAACGCAACGCGTCGCGCTGGACTCGCGAATCGATCCGCTTTCGTGGCTACAACGTCCCAAGTGTCACGAAATATTCGAACGTTGCCAACTTCACACCGACGCCGCGCGATGTACAACGCGAGTCAAGTTGGCAGTCAATCATGAAGCGTCCTGGCGAAAATAAAGGGTACGTTCGATTTCATGCATGATGCGCACGATGTATTATTTTATTCTTACTGTTCATATTAGTCGAATATTAGAGAAGAAATGAATACATTATGCGCATTCATATAAAACGAAATATATTCAAAGATTGGAAAATAAGCGCACTTTATGCGCAGCGGAATAAATATTAGCAGTAATTAATAAATATTAATTACAGAAATAAAAAAAATGAGGAATAAAGATTAATCGTACCACAATGAATACGAATAAAATCTGATATATAATAGATCTTATTTGTATCCATTGCGATTAATTTCTATTCTAATTTTTTTATTTCTGTAATATTTAATATTTATTCTTGTTATTAATATTTTCTCCATTGTGCGCAAAACTTAAGTCGAATATAAGGAGAGAGTAATAGAAGCGTAAACGAAGTTTCTATTCTTACGAAAATTCAATTTAATACTGAAAATTACTTATTTTTGAGTCTTAAAAGCGATGCTTTTATCACTCAAAATAATTAATCACTGCTTTCCAGTATTAACTTTCTATGGATAGATGGTAAAAATTGAAACAATGAAATATAAGAGGTTTAATTTTACGTTGTCTCGACTTTTCACTTCTTTTTACATTTGACTTATGTTTCGATTTTTATTTTCACCAGGAGCGGATAAATCGTCAATAAATTTATACTCGAGATACTAAAGAGATTTCGAAATCGAGACACGCCTGTAATGTAGATAATTTGAACGTATAAATTCTGCAAGATAACATCCGATAAACCGGTCGACACTTAAATCATACAATTCGCGTACAAACATATGTGCTAAATATCGTCACATAATACTGGATTCCACCCTGCACACATCTCGATGTACGACGATACCCAATAAAAAAATTCAGTTTATATTAATTTAGCGACAGTTTTGTCTCAAGAAACACATTCTCCTATTGGATATCGGACGTCGTCAGTAGATATACACGGTGTGAATTCAGCATAAGTTACACGAGTCAACATTCACGTACTTCAAGTATCAAACTAGAGATTGAGATTGAGATTAGATTGAAATTTGACCAATCAAAGCAAAGTTTGCTAAACTTGATATTGGTTTTCCTTCTTTTGATTGGTTAAATTCCAATCCAATCTCAATTTCTGATATGGGCTTTTCATTTCGCGTCCGCGATACGAAGAAAACTCCCGAATTGACGAACAATGCTATTGCAGACGCGCTCGAGTTCAAAGATTCTACGAGAAACAGTCATAAGCAATTCGTGACGAGACGTTATCAGTCTTCTACAATAAGCCATTAGTCATAAATCAGAAGTCAGAAGCTACAAATTGACCAATCACAGTCATCAATTTTTAGCTTCTAATTTATGACTAATGGCTTATTATAGAAGGCCCATTAAAAACTCGCTACTCAATTAAAATCTCTGGAATATGACAAAAATTGTTTATTTTCTTCTCATAGAAGTCTAAACATTTTTTCAGAATTTTTTATCAACTTTTTAGTACCGCATTTTCTTATTGGTAACTATTTTTACCAACATGAGAAAATACTATTACAGTATTAAAAAATTCTCAAAAAATTCTCAGAACTTTATGAGAAGAAAATAAACAATTTTTGTCTCTTGCAGTTTTTCTGTAAAGTTAATAGTATCTGAGAAAAAAATTATTGAGGATCAATATTCAACAATTTTTAATAATTAATATCTTGTTAATTATTACAAAAATTGCAAAATGATAGAGGACTTTTCGACTTTAGTCCTCTACCTGCCTCACGAGCGTTGTCTGTTCCGAACACCCTGTATTAGCATCGTAGGATATTACTTTACTATTATATCTAAAGTAAAATTTTCCTCGAAAAAAACATTTTGGAATGTAGCTTAAGACGATCTTAAAGTAAAAAACGAGCTAAAATCCGGATCTACAATAGGTGCATTTTAAGCATTGGTTTCATGAAAAGGGCTTTCATCTTATTCTGATTCCGTTTTTCGATTCTATTTTTCGTGTCCATGGGACGATACTTCAGATTGATTTATTTATATAACAAATTAAATGCTAAATTAAAATAATTCGAACTGCATTCCATTATACACATAACTCGTATAATGTATCATTTTATTCTTATTTAACACTCTACAATAAGAATAAAATGACCCTTCATGCGCATTATGCATGCAACGAAACGCAGCCTCTGATTGGTACGGAAATTCCGATCATGAGGAAACACCCTAAAGTCGGAATCAGACTATGCATTGAAGATTGAGATCGAAAATTAAAGATTGAAATTTCACCAATAAGGAGAAAGAAATTTTGGCTCCTTTCATTCTGATTCATCAAATTTCAATCTTTCAATCTTCAATTTCATTCTTCAATTCTAGCCTAAGACTTATTACACCTACTATACTTCAGGACTAATGAATACCGGCCTATATGCAATCTCGACACGTTCGCGCAAATGACAGGAATCACTCACTGTTAGTCACGTAGGTAAGCAATAAAACGGTTAGTAGAGAAATGCATCTTTCTGATATTCACGCAATACTTATCGTATCACATTTCGCGTTATAACATTACGTACAATGGCACACGGCGAATTGCTACGCGTCAGTTTGAGTGTCGGGACAGGAATGCGCAGGAATGATAGCGCGGTGACCTTTTCGCGGTTACCTTCGTAAACAGGTATGGCGGTTGACGCGGCGCGCGACGCACCATACAAACAACATCGCTAGTCAACTGTTTCGCCGCACCCCTCCGCCCCGCCATTGTTATTCGCGTAATATACGACGCTTGAAAATAACGTTACGCCGAATATTTTTCGCTTTAGATTTCGATGAATTATCATCGCAAGATACTGTGCACTTTCCGTTTTGATGGACCCGTCAACATCATGGAGACAACGAATGCCGACTTGGAGCAACCCGAGCAAACTCTCGTCGGATTTCAAGTAAGTACTTCCGATACTTTCAAAATCTTACTCGAGATCGAGCGCGTTAATTAATGTCTGAGACGATATTTATGAAGTGAAAGATACGAGGCGCGACAATAATCTCTTCGAGATTACTTGGAAATGTATAATATTATGTGTTGCAATTAAAGAAATAAGATGGTTGAGTGATAAATTTTATACATATAATATACCTATACATACTGTTTTCGATTATTTATGTATATATATATATATATATATATATATATTTATCGTGCCTTCAAAGTTCAGTTCACTATCAAAGTTTGATTGGAAGAAGCGGAATTAACTATGCTTATACGTTAAATTTATTTAAAAAAAAAGAGCGTGATTTTGTTGATAATATATGCAATATGATATACGGAGTGTCCAATAATTGTACGATGCTTTAATAATGCATTCTAGAAATTATTACTAAATCCTAAACTAAGATTTTGAAAATTAAGAAAATTAAGTCACTGCAAAAGATTTATTTTATTTTTTTATACATTAAAATCACAATTTTATTTTTTTATTTATTCAAAATGTATAAAATATTAGAGAGGAAAAAAAGAAAAAGTAATAATAATAAATTAATCTCTGCAGATTTCTTTTTGATAAAATAAATTTTAATTTTTAAAAAAAGATTAAGATTATAATATTTTCTGTATATAATAGTTAAATAAAAAATATTTAAATAAAAAAAATACATTCCTAAAAATACTTACCTAAAAAGAACAACTTATTTTATGTGTATTTATAAACTTAGTTATTTGTCTTATCGTATCAATTAAAGTTGCGCAGTACTTACACATAAAGAATCATTTTCAATTTCTAAAACCTAAGCGGTAAAAATTTATATCATTACGAAAATCTATTGCAAATTATAAATCGATACTCATATAATAGAAATAATTACGAGTTTAATTTTATAAATTCTATGCGAAATTATCTTTAATTATATATTTATAATTCGGAAATCATTATTTCCTAATGATCATTAAGATTTTCAGAAAAGTGTAATATAATTGAAATTTTATTTCACATTACGATTTAGGATTTTTTATTTTCATTTCTGGACGTGCTATAAAAATATTGACAAAAGACATACAAAGCTTTAAAGAATATAAATCATAGAATTAAAAATATCAATCAGAGCTAACAATAAATTCATGTGTAAAAAAGTGCTTACATGTGTATTCAAATTTATTATTGAATATTATTTAAGACGTTTCAACTTCATGCTTTTGAGTCATCTTCAATAATTATACAGTATTGTAGCTGAAATTGTTACAAAAAATATTATTAACATTAATTACATATTCTGTATAAAATATAGATAATTTTGTATATGATATATTTAACATATACGCTAAAGGATAATGCATAGCGTTATTCGGAAACGGATTCTATGTTTTCATATAGAATAATTGTGTCCATTTTCTATATCAATTTCTATATCAATTTTACGGCAACGACATGACAAAATATAATTCCCGCATAGTCGTAACAGATGTTCTATTCACGTCAAGAATAAAACAATCATCCGAGATGAGATTCTCCTCGTTAGTCGGGCTGTGTTTTGCAGAGATGTCAGTAGGTAAATTTGGACAAATTTACTCGAGGAGCGTCGTTCGTAGGAAATAAGATCTTCTAGGAGAAGGGAAAACGAGACAAGAGATGGGAGTAAGGAGAAGCTCCAACGATAAATTAAATCCACTTTTAAGAGCACCGCTTTTCCGCTGGAAACGCTCATTAGCGTTGATTGTGAGGCAGCTCGTTCACGTTCTGCGGACGCATTCTACACACGTCGCTATGTAGTTTGCCAATAGCGATGTGGTCTCGTCTCGAAACCGACGAAATCAATCCGCGTCTCGATCTCACGTAACAAACGAACTGAATTAAACGAACGAGGATCGTATTTACCACAACCGAACGCTTCAGATATATTTTTCGTATAGTACCTAACGAAATGATATCGCGCGAGGTAAAGAGATAAAATTGGAGCGGATAAATTGTATAATGCACGAATATATATATTATATATATATATATTAATTTTTCCAATGTACAATTATTGGCGGTATCCGTTACTATTTCTTTTGCGAACGTGTCGGACGTGTTTTTATCTAATTTTATCCTAATTATACCCTTATTGTATCAACTGACGATAGGACGAATATTAATTAACGCAATCGAGAGACACCGAACGCGAATCAATAAATGTGTAATTGGGCCGTTTCTTATAGCAATCGGGCACGGAAAAAAATATGGATTTGAGTCTATGATGAAATTAACGACTAGGAGGATGATGTTGATCATGAATCGCGGAGCTTGCAGGCTGAAACAGTTTTTTTTCTTAAGCTGTGTTTCACTTGGTGTTCGCAACGCTCGCGAACATTATTTTGTCCTTGTTTAACATTTGATAAATAACAAGAATGAAATGATACTCGCGAACGAACGTCAAATGGAATGGTACTCTGAAAGAAAAGATTGATTGCCGCAACAATTTAGATAGTAAAATCTGGCATAGCATTTTTATATGGCTGTAGCAACTAGTTTTTGGTTGTAGCAGCAAATTTTTAGTTATGTTAGTCTATCTGCAATGTCAGTATATAATTTCGATAGGCTATTGCAACTAAAAATTTGCTGCTACAAAAACTGATTACTGCAACCATGTAAGAATGTTATGTCATATTTTATTATCTAAATTATTATAGCAACCAATCTTTTTTTTTCAGTGTATCCTTAGTTAAATGACTCTCAATCCCTCGAGATCCTTTGGTTAGTAACAATAGTTGAATTAATTTCTAAACGCCTGTTTGGTGTGGCACATATTCAGAATTTTTTTTTCTAGATTGATACTTCTATAATTTTGAAAATTAATTAACCTATTTAGCACATAGAACGAACGGTTTTGTTGGAGTATCTAAAAATTTAGCTAGATACAGATCTGAAAATAATTTTATTGGACTATCAAAATAATTGTATAGGATACTCAAATTGGAAATTGAAATATCAAAACTTGTTGCAGTATTGCTTATTATTATTAAGATTCTACGTAATTATTTTGATAGACCAACAAAAATTATTTTCAGATCTGTGTCTGTGGACGATATTCATATAGTTCGTTCTTATTTCAAGACTGTCTTAAGTAATGCTTAAGACGTTAATACAGCCTTCTGATTCGTGACTTCTTAAGACTGCACTTAGATGATCTTGAATAGAAGATCTGACTATGAATATTTGTTTATAACTGAAAGAGAGATAATTTTCACTTTTTTGTGACCATTCGGGGATCGTTTTATTACTACGTTGTCTTATTTATTTTTTACATGAAAATCGAAAATTATTATAATAACAATACTACACTGAAGGAAAAATTGGTGTGAAATAAATTTAATAAAATCATTACTTACATCGTTACAAAATTGTGCTTCAATTATTTTGTTGATCCAAATTAAGTTTCAAATAATTGAAGAATAATAATTTGTAACGATTTTGATTTCGTAATGATTTGAATAAAGATTTTATTCTTTATTTCAAGTATTAATTTTTTTCTTAGGTGTAGCATCATTATTATGATAATTTTTGGTTTCCTTGAAGAAGGATAAGAAAATGTAGAAACAAAACTAAACGATTGCTAAAAAAGTTGTAGCCTCCTATTAAATCCACACTCGGTGACTCTTCTGATGCAACTTCGTGTAAACCATGCACATAATGCACTCTCGTGTTATTGCCTCATTGTGGAATTGTCGCGTGAACTCTGCAGCTCTCGTATAGACAATGATAACGGGAACAACGCGAGAATCGAAGAAAGACGGACATACTGTCGGTTGGAAATAGTTTCGATGGTTGTTGAATGAACCGGACCACGAGTTACTAAACGAGCAATTTATGCGCGGGTGTTATCGGTCAAACGAGAGAGAAACACTTGTTCGTTAACTCATTCGACGACGGAGACGATGATGAGGACGACAACGACAACGACAAAATACTTCACTTTCTAAGGCAAACCGCCCACGATTTACCATTCATCATCTAGAAATTAGTCCTGTCTGTCGTAGATACCGGGATGTCTATCGACAGACTCGAATAATTCGTCTCGCTACAATTGGACGCCACGGAATGACATTTATAGCCACTAGCTATATATCTATAAATCTAAGGATAGAGAAAATCTCGGATCTTCTCTTTTGGACCCTCTTAAATCCGCGCGTGTTTGAGAATATGGGTTGCCCTCCAAATATAGCAGTTGTAAGTATTCATGTCACGGTTGTAAGTTAACCGCGTGACTGCTTGTGACTTTGCGCATTTCCAGATTTATATGTCTAAAGAGACGAGGAAGATCTGGTACGTTTAGAGACGCTCGCGGCGAGAAATCTCTCGGAGAGACGAGCAGAGAGCCTGAGGAATCTCTCCGCGGGATTTCTAATCTCAACTGAATGCCTTATATCAAATTATAATATGTAATGCCTCGCATAATTTACGCGTTCGCTTGAACGGTGAATGGCGTAAAGCACTGCAAAGCCGTCTACTGTATCTCTCTCTTTCTCTCTGCGAAGAGATCTCATGGAGAAATACTGCGAGTAAATTTACTATGCCCTACATTAGACACGAACATAATATGAACTCCCGGAAACACACCGCGAGAATTTCCAATAATTTCGTTCACGCCGAATGTTGCGAGTCGCGCGAAACTCCTTTGCGTTCTAATCAATGAACGGATTGACGCCTCTTAATCGTTTAATTATTCACAAGTAACTGCATACGAGAGGTGTATTACGAAAATGGCACTAACGATATCGATTGTAAATTTCGGCAAAATATGAATATAACTGATGCAATAGTAACAAGATTTTTCGAAACTACACATTGAGAGAGAAGTGTTTGGTATTCAGGATTAATTGTATGGTACAATAATAATAATTAGGAGTTCCATTTTTGTAATTATTATAATTTTTATAATTGCTATAATATTAGTAATGACATTTATATTTATATATCATAAATTAAATCGACGAGCAATTTAATATTACAAATGTTAATAAGTATCTTTAAAACAAAAGAATTTATTGTGAAAAAAGTCTCAACTGGGATTCAAAGAATTTGAGTGATATTTTTTTGCAATAAATTATGTAGATATTTTTAGATGCTTATTAGCATTTGTAATATTAAATTGCTTGTCAATTTAATTTTATGATATTACGTATTCTAATTTCAGTCTAGAATTGTGTTTCAAAACTGACAGATAATAATTAGTGCGCAGTTTTCGTGGAACTAGAAAATTCACAGAAAAATATTATTATTACATCAAGATCCGCCTTTTCATTTATTTGTGTTGAATATTTCTCGGTCCATTAAGTTTTCACTTAATATATTTAAGTATGTAGTTCTTACAAAAAAAATGCATAATTGGCACCGAAAATGACTATGAATTATAATTATATTACGTATTTTTTTTGGTATATAAAATTGTATTATTATTATTAACATTATAATAATAACTGTAAATATAGAGCTGCTAACCATAATTTTTACCATGTAATTATAGTCACAAATACCAAACATGTGTCTTTCAATAGGTTTAAAATATATAACTTGTACATCTATATAATAATAACTACAAAGCTGTATTCTGGGCAGAAATTCAAAGCATTGTTCATACAAGTTATAATGGGACATAGGATATTTTACGTATAACGGAAATAAAGGTTATCATAAGTTTATTAAATTACTAATGATAGATAAAAGTAATTAATATCTCAATTCCTGTCCAAAATACATATCATATATTTTTTTCTGTCAACTTTTTACAAAATACAACAGACTTGAACTTCAAACTTTCAAGCATGAAAAACGTTGCAAATTATTCATGACAAAATTTATGACTTTCCACAGAACGCAATAATTTTCTTTAAAACATTATCATGTGTAATAAATATAATAAATGTGTGTACAAATAATATATTTAATATTCACATATTTTCAAATTTACAAAATTAATGTTTATGAAATATGAAATATGAAATATGAAAATACAGAGAATATTTTCTATTTGAATTTGTGCAAGGAATCCTAAAACTGTCAAACATTTAAATTCAGTAATATTGCGCGTTTCGTTTTAATGCCTTTATACATAGCTGTCAATGCCAATTTAAATTGACAAAGCAATTTATGTGAAATTTCAAAATTTCTCTCTCTTTTTCTCTCTTATTTTTATGTTTATTTCTATTATTGTTTATTGTATCTATGGCTACGATTACTATGGCTACGATCAATTTTGCTATTCGCTCTTTTATGTAGAAATGCATATACGCTTTAGAGGATATTTCAGAGCGTCTAATAAATAACGATTCTGATCTCTCACACACACACACACACACACACACACACACACACGAGCGCGCGCGCGCACACATATACACACACGCACGCACACACACACACACACACACACACACACACACATCATGAATATGTAGAAATTGGCCTTTTACCTTGCAATGGGTGCAGTTGTGGATGACGGAGTACGGCTGGGCGCAATCGTAGCGCGCCAGTACCTCCTCGAACTCGCAATGCAGCCTCGCGGCCAGGGCATCAACGAGCAACAGCTTGTCCAAGGCATCATCGCACTTCTTGCCGCCGTTTAGCACGTCCTCAAGCGGACCGCCCTTGCCCGGCGCCAGGGCGTTGAACACCGCGTGCTCGCAGCAGTGCCGTAGACGCAGCCGAAGCAGCAGATCACTTGGATTATTCTTCTTCATTTGACAGATGATCTTCTTGTGCGATTCCTCGAGATATAAAAGGCACTGTTCCTTCTCCTCCTTCTTTTCATCGGTGCTATATTTATCGCCATGTTGACTGCCGCTCTCGCCTCCGTCCTCGACCCCCCTATTTATCTTCATATTATAGGTCTTCATTATCTCGGAAGCGTTTTTGCACAGCTTCGGGCAGTACTTGGGCACCTCCGGTGGAGGTGCTCCGCAGCTACCCTGAAGATCGGTCGGCGCTGGTCCCGCCAGATCGCAGGCCGACAACCAGGGATTCATTTGGTTCACCTCCCAAGTGTATTCGTTGTAGGGGTGCCGCTGTTCGTCGGGCTTCTCTTGATCCGACTGTTGCTGTTGCTGCTGCTGTTGCTGTTGCTGATGATGACGATGACGCTCGCTATCGGTATTGTAATCGCTACCCTGAACGTATTGTTGCGAATGCTTGTATTGGTGCTCGATGACCGTCGACGACGAGAACAACATGTCCGGCGGCGTAGTGTTACCCCGTTGTGCGGGATTCTTGGTGTGCGCGAGGGTCGGGTTCTGCGCGAAAGTCGAAGCGAGGTGACCTAAGGGACTGCTCGAGCACAATAGAGGCCACGCCAGAAGATATAACACGAACAGCAGCAACCTGTAGTAGCTCCTGCGTATATGCGGCTTGTCTCCTCTTCCTCTTCCTTCTCTTCCTCCTCCTTCGCCTCTTCCTTTTCTCCTAGTAATTGGCTTTTGGAACCAGGCAGTGTTATCGCTACATCTCCTCTCACTATACCATTCTCCTTTTCTTCGTCCTTGTCCATCGAACACCTCGTCCACTGTCAGGTACTCGCGTCCGTAGCCATCGACACGTTCGCGATCCCTCTTCCAATTAAACGAAGAAGATTGCGATGCCCACTGATCACTCTTAGATACACCACTACTCGTATTCCCCTCGGTGTGGATGTAGTTCTCGCGAGACTCGTTTTCATGTTTGTATTCATCGCGCGGATTATCCGAGACACTAACATGCGCGCTGTCATTGCTTCCATCTTCCTCGTATTCGTCGTGGTCCTTCTTGGACCCATCACTGTGGATTCTCTTTCGCTCGCAATGTCCCTCGTTGTCATCGTCGTCGTCACCGTCGTTTTCTCCATCGTCATCGTCGTCTCTGTCATCGCTATAGGCAGTGTAAGCATGCACGTCGACGAAAGAAACGGCCGAGGTAGCCACATTGGGCTCTTCCTCGGAGATCGCTCCGTTCCCTCGTCTTCTTCTTGACCTTCTTCTTGCTGTTCGCGGTGTCCGTCGTCGCGGCGACGGACAATCAGCGCCAAGTATGCGCGTCCGCGCGCGCAACGCGTCGCTCTCATTATCGTCCTCGTGATCCTCGTGGCGATCACATGTGCGCGCGCGCACCACGCCGTGCGAAGCGGAATCGCGAGAGATGCGAAAGGCAGTGGCAGTTCCGGCTTTCTCATCGGGTCCGTGCCCGGTTTGGAAGTGTCGGGCTTCGTGATGGTATTGCGCGGCGGTGGATATGCCAACGTCGTCGATGACGCGATCGCGAATCGACCTGGAGAACGATTTCGACGACGTATACGAATGACAACCGGACCGTACGCACTCCACGAACGAGGTCGACGACAACGACGACGACGACGATAACCAGAGCTTCTGCTTCTTCTCCTTTTTCTGCACCCATTTCTTCTCTTTTCTCCATTTTTTCGACGTAGGTGGTCCCGTGAGTCCGAACGAGTCGAGCAGCATGGGCGCGACGGGATAATCGGGGACGCTAACGTCCCCGACGTCCTGCCGTCGTCGTCGCGCACCTCCTCGTCGACGTTCCTTGACGTGCACGTTCGTAACTGTACGATGCGATGTGCTTCGCCTTCCTCCACCAGAACTGATTGATCTTTCCGCTGCCTCCTTTTCCTCGATATCGTGCACGTCGACTGATGACGAAATAGATGACTCGCGATGGACTCGTGGCGTAGATGATCCGTATCGCAGCCGGGCTGCTGCAGGAGGCCCCGCATCGCTGCCACCAAATCTGAGGCCCGCCTCTCGGCACGCGCTCTGCTCTCCGACACTCGACTCTTCGTGACTCTGCTCCCCGAACGCCGTTCGCGACGCGACCCACGACGTTGCTTCTGCAGCTGCTACCGTTATTTCCGGTACGTCTGCTGAGACACGACGCGCTGAGGAACGCTGCGCAACGTGATCGCTCAGGCGATTTCGCTTCCAAGTGTTCCTTCGGAGATATATCGGAGATATTCTTCCACCACTTGATAACTCGTACCAGATTTTCCTCACTTTCCCTTTCCGTGCAGCGATACACGTCAATGCCTTCCTGGACGGGTGATCTCCGCTCTCCTTTCGTTTCCGTTTCTTTTTTCGTACACGTCCCTGATCGTCTCCGCGATAATAAGCAAACTCGCGCCACGATAATCCACGTCGTCGTCCACTTCGTTGCTCTGTCGGCGAGCGACCATTTACCGGGGTTATATCCCCGCTGTTCGATGATGTCAGCCCCGCTCGTGCGTATCCCGGACCAGTCGCCCAGGTGCCTGCCTGAGCGGCCCAGGTTGGCGGGGCCCTTAGAAGTTCCCCTGGACCAACGTACCACGGCCGACCGAGACGGCAGCGACTGCGACAGTCGCGGCTGCTGCGGTGGTTGCGGCGACAACGACAATACCGGCGAGGAGTTCTCTCGACGGCGACAGCAACAACGGCAACGCAACGCGTTCGTAATAATCCACCACCTCCGCTTCCGTTTCTTCCTCTTGCCACGCCACCTGCACCTCTTGCACTTTGTGTCTCTCGTCGACCTGGCGATGCCTTCTCTCCCTGATGCTGCCTGCGC
>NW_011627302.1:1182652-1297652 GCF_000204515.1 Acromyrmex echinatior
GTACGACTCACACGACACGGCGGCGCCCACCGCTGCTAGGGCGACAACGACGGCGACGACAGCGGTGACGATGACGCAGACAACAGCGGCAATCTGTTCAGAAATCGCTGCATCCGAAACCTCATGGACGTATCCTGAGGTCACTGAGGTCGGTAACCGATTAACCAACTCGATCCAAACGTCACTAATGAAGATACGAAGAAGGCGCACTCACTCGAATTGCATTGGGATTGCGATGATAGAAGATGAACACACAATGACTCAAACTCGACACAGCGACATTGATGTCACAGTTATTCTTCGGCGGTAGTTCCTGGGCGAGAGAGGGAGAAAGAGTGAAAGTTATGGTATTTCACCACTCGAACCACACCATCGCCACCGCCACCCTTGCATTCGCCTATCACTCAGAGGACGGGACCAAATTAACTACTCCGTGCAGAGAATTTATACGTAAACCGAACCATGCACTTTCTCACTGTCTCTCTCTTTTTCTTACGATTATGTTTCCGACGGAGGACGACAAAGGCGACGACAGGATATCACGGTGACGACGATCAGGATATTACGGCGACGACGATGGGTATGGGCAGACACCAGCGAGTATCTCACGGTCGCGGCGAAGAAGGAACGTTATACAAAGGGGCATTGTTAAGATTAAGACATCATCGTGATAACGGGGACTGCCGCGACGCTGGAGGTACGCGCTGGAGGCCGCTCCGTGCTGGCGGTGGTGCTCGGGACCCTGCTGCTGCTGCTGCTGCTGCTGCTGCCGCTGCTGGTGGCGCCTTCGGCTTCTGCTGCCTGCCGCGCGGCCGCTTCTGCTGCTGCTGCTGGCACCACCGTCGTCGCATCGGCGCATTGTCACCCCCGTGTGTGCAGCCTTGTCGTGGCGCTCCTTCGCGCCCGACGATTCCACTCTTGGATCTCGGCGATGGACGGCGGCCACCGAAGAATAACGCTCCGTTCGGACGGATCCTCTTCGCAACCCGGCAATAATAACGATAACGACGACAATAACTGGAATTAATGACATTTACTCGTCGCGTGACGGAAAAAATTCTTCTCGTTCACAGTGAACATTGCGGGGATCTATCTTACACGCTGCTCATGACATTGATTTCATTCTCCCGATAGATTCTTCTTGGAATACTTATTTCATTAGCAGACTAATACTCTTTTCATTTCTCGTATCTTTTTAAGGCGCTTACAATACCAACGCACACGTGCGACGATCTAGCGCATGCACAGGAAAGGGAGAGGCGATGTTTCCGCATATATGAACGCGCAAGTACATTCCTCTTCGTCAGCGCGATTGTCGATAGGATTACTAATCGATATTGGTAATTGGTATATTCGTTATCTGCCTTTCTTTCTTTTTCAAAGATGCAACGCTATTGTCTCGCGCACGGCCCCCAGTTCTCCGTTAATTATTTATTATCCTGCAAAAGATCTGCGCCTCGATGATCATCATCTATGATCGCGAATATCGGATACGTCGATCACGAGCGGATGTTACGCGAGAGGGGGAATGAGGGTGAGAGAAAAGACAGGGTAGGGGGTGTTATTCGCGCGACATGTATGACAGTTTCGAAAGGGTACGACGAATCCACTCTGTTCGCGCCCCCCCGAACGGGGGAGGGTTAGACCCGCGTCGGGTGCGTCGGGTTGCGCGGTGGATCCGACGTATCCGGATGTTACACCAAGGTGATAATAGGTGTGCTCTTCCCTTATATTTCTTGTCTTATAATCTCGACTCTAAAGGATGGTGAAGGCGACGGAGACGGCGAAGGCGGCGGTGACGGTATAACGACGGCGACGGCGATGACGGTCGTACGTCGGAACAAGTCGACGTAGGAAAGGACGACAGGGAGCACAGTGGGCGAGTGCACCAGGCTAATAGTAGGACACACACACACACAACGTGTACACACCACTCTTTTGCTTGCTCGTTCGCTCGCTTACTCGCTCGCGGTCGAGCGCGCGCGCGCGTGCCGACACGACGTTACGAAGAAGAAGAGGAAAGAAGAAATACCGCGGAAGCGCGATCCGCGCCGACACCAGGCACTGCGCGCTAGCTCGTTATCGGCTAGCTCCTGTACTACACGGACGTACCCGAGGATCTCTCTTGGAGAGACTCGTCGCAAAACTTCGGGGGAGAGCGCCCTCTCTCTCTCGCGGATCTCTCGTGTCCCTCCGTGTCGCGCTGCCAATCGCGCGCGCGCGCACCATGCACCCCTTCGTCATCTACCCCTATCGCTCCCTTCTCCTTTCTTTCGCCAACCCCCGACAACCCTCTCAGTATCCACTCTTCGCACCCTCCACTCTACCTCCTGTTCTCTCATCCACGTCTCTATCCTACGTCAACTATCTTTCTCCCTCTCGCGCGATGCGCGCTCATTCTCCTTTCTCTCCCTCCGAAACCTTACCAACCCCTTCTATCGAGAATGTCCACCCACTACTCTCTCTTTCTCTCTCTCTCTCTCTCTTCCTATCTACCCTCGTCCCCGCGGGAAGAGATTTGTAGGGCGGATTCTTTCTCCTCGCGGAAGTCGCGCCATCTGTGTCCTTGTTCTTGCCCCGTGGCAACGCGATTCCCTTCTCTCGACGGGGGCACCGACGACATTAATGGGATACATTCGTCGCCGACGAACGTCCGATCTCTCGTTTTCGTGATAGTCGTAATACGCAACATTCAATGTATATAGATTTTTGTATCCCTCACTTCATGTACGTTTTGTGTCCACGTCAATGACGGCAACGTGATGGGCGTCATCGAGCGCAAGCCGCCATCTTCGTTCTCGCGCCGCTCCCCGTCCGGGAACGGCGGCTTCGAGCGTTTCCATCCCCCCCTCTCCCCGTGCGATCCTTCCCCTTTGCGTCTCATACCCTCATCAACCCTTCGTCCATACAGCCGCGATCTTTCTCGTTCATCCCCTTCCGTTCGTCTCCTCCCCATCTTCCTTCATCCCCTTTCTCTCTTCCTCCTCCTATGATTTCTGTTTCTCTCGTACCATTAACCATTCCTCTCCTTTCCTCTCTCTCCATGTTACAGTCACCCCTCTGTTTCCTCCTCCAACCACTGCCTACCCCCGGCGCATACGGCGCTGCACACACGGTTGCTTTCCGACTCTTCTACCCCCTCGCTTCCTCTGATCCCCAAGTCTCATCCCAGCGGAGAGCTCTCCGTCAGCCTCCGTTCTTTCTTCTTCGTAACTTCCCCGCCATCTCTTCTCCTTCTCATCCTTCTTCTTCTCGTCGCTGCTACCCCACCGATTCGCTCTCCTCCCGGTCCTCCCCCGCGTCCTCCCAGTGCCGACGAACGGGACGTTTGCCGAAAAAAAAGAGAAGAGAAAAGCCGGTCCAAGTACGATCCTCGACTCTCTTGCGCGCGTGGCGCAGTATGGATTTGTGCTCGTTCCGAGATTCGAGCGACCATCCGAACGACCCGAATATATCGGCGGTGGTGGCGGCGGCGGTGGCCACGGCCGCACGCCGCGGCGCGCGTTATATACATACGCTTCGACTTCGATCGGCGTCGAGGTCGAGAGGCCGAGTCGAACCTGAGAGGGTGAGAAAGAAAGGGAGGAAGAAAGAGAAAAAGGGAGAAAGAAAGAGAGCAAGAGAGAGTCCATGAGAGATCGGACCGCGCACGATCTGGGCTGACTTCGCATTCGTCTGGTCTCAGCTTTCGATTACGAGGAGCGATGGATGTACCACCATTCTTCGCGGTGCTCTCGAACAGTAGAGACTATCCTCTTATTCTAGGAAACGCTCGAAGAGAGAATGTTCTTACGGATCTATAAGCGCACGATAACGTTTATCGGTGAAAGAACATCACCGATATTAAGTTGAAGTTCATTCGGTCCATAAAGAAATTCGCAATGTTTGATCGTTATAGAATCGTAGAGAAAAAGTGCAGAGGGAAAGAAAAGAAAGAGAAATTGAGCGAGTTTAAGATAAAGAGGTATATATAGCTGAAGAATAAGAATAATTAATTTTTCATATATTATTTAGATGTATACTTTTTATAATACAGATAGCTATGTGGAAAAGAAATATTATAATAATAATATTAAAATGAAAAAGAAAATATTCTCAAAATAGCAGAAGTATTCTCTTTGCTATTATTAATAGTATTATGGAAATTTTATTTATAAATCGCTTTGTAAGCTTCTAACAATTTTTTCAGGCTTATAACTTTTTTGTTACTTCACGCGTAAAATGATGTGTGTGATGAGTCTTTTGTCATATCGATGCAATTTTTTTCACTAATATGTAATATGTGTATTAGCTAATTTTTTTTTTCTTTGTCCCTTTTTTAGGTATATTTTTACGTATGTTAAGAAATGCGAAAGAATAAGAAAGATTAAGAAATAAGAAAGAATTTTTTTTCTATTAATATTATTATATAAATTATATTATACCCCGCACATTTGCGACTGTGATTTCTTAAAGTACTTAATTGAAACTAATTTCAAAACTTGTGAGATGTATATACGGGGGGGGGGGAGAAGTTTAATAAATAAATCTTAAAAAATAGATTGTAATCATTAACTGAAATATGTTTAGATAAAATTTGTCTTGAGACATAGTTTCTAATTCTCGTAGTTCAATAATCGGTTCTTAAAAGATATACGTGTTCGTATTATATTTGAATCATTATCGATAAAATATTAAACTGGAAGTAATTTCACATTGCTTAAATGAAATCTGAATCTATAACATATATAACAAAAGCACAATTTTTACTTATATAAAATAGCTGACTTGTTATTTAATAGATTTTTATATAATATGCTCTCTATAAAGAAATATATAACATTATTTCTTTGTTATTTTTATCTTTTAATATCATAATGCTGCACAATTTTTGCATGACGAATCTTTTTGTATTGTATATTGATCCATATGCAATACAAAAGATGTGCAGAGAAACTCGTTTTTTTTAAATTAATCTTTTTCGATATGGACGTAATATGTCATATGTATGGTTATTCGAGAAACAAAGTTTACTTTCGTTTCCGAAAAAGAATTTACGGAAACTAATTTAATTATTTCTTTTTAATTTTTTATACTTTGAGAGCATTGAAATCGTACGATTTTAATAAATTGAGAAACGAAAACAAGATGAAATCGCGAAATTTTTTAATTAAAATTATAAGATTTTATTGATTAAAATTACTCAATTTTACTTTTTTAGATAAACATATTAGAGAAAGCAATAATAGTAATAATAATAATAATAAATTAATTTAGAGAAATATTTTTTATCAAAATGTATAAATTTTATTTTTCATTCTTTATAAATTCAATTTAATACTGAAAGATAGTGATTAATTATTTATTTTGTGTATTTATTAAAAACACTGAACAATAATGCTTTTAAAATCTACTCAAAATACGTAATTAATTACTTCCAATATTAAATTTTTGTAAAAAGTTATAAAATAAAATTTAATAATTCTTTTTCAAAATAAAATCTTTAACCTCTTCATCTATTTCAAATTTTATTAAAAAAAAAATAATTATAAATAATTTCCGTGCAAAATTTATTATTACACATTTTATACATGTATCGATCAAATTGCGTATCCGTTGAATTGTAATACAAGTTACATTTCCATTTAAAAATACTCTCAATTGAATAAAATTATCGTCTTTTAGATAACGCGCCACAAAATCTGCTAAGAGCAAAGTGTGCGATAACGTAGTTTATTCACCGAAGAAATATAAGAAATATTCGACATATTTCCGTTATGATAATTTCTGTACGGCACGTTATATTACGTATTACATTTGTATTATTGGCGGCGAGACAGTTGGCATGCGGTAATTAATATTTGTTTTTGAATGCATCTCTCGCGCTCTGTTTACAAAAAGATTGCCGCGCTATCATTGCCATTCATTGTAGTTCCAACACTCGAGTCGGGCGGATCGTTCCATGTGAAGTGTTATGACATGACACCGCAAAACGTGTCACGATAAGTATTATGATGATACCACTGACCATATCAGGTATCAGAAAGCGATACATCGTTCTCTATCAACTCGGATTATCGACTCGGATCAAATCGGATTATCCGTTCACGCGATTGATTGACTCTTACTAGGTATTTGCGCGACTCACAAATGTGTCGAAGCACTGATTGTTCAGTACGAAATGGGTGTCTTCCACAGTTATCTACAGTTATTTTAAATTCTTCTCAGATTCAACGTCTTCTTCACTACTTTTCTTAGTTTAACCGAGTCATTGGTGCTTAATTGTGTTTTTTAAAGAGTTTTTGGACTAAAAAATATGAAAAAATTTTGCACACAAAAAAATATCATTCTATTGCTAAGAAATACGATTACGCAATTTATTTTCTTCCTTTTAAGTAACGATTATCTTTAATAAAAAATATTTTCTCGATAAAATTTAAATATACTTATTACAAATTTAAAAAAAACTCATTATTATTTATTCAAAACAAAATTTATTTTTTTTTTTTAAAGAATATTATAAAATTGATGGAAGAAGCGACTTTATATAATAAATTGAATTTGTTTTAATTTAATAATCTTAATTGAAATATTAAACTTACTAAGATTCAGAACATATTTTAAATAAATTTGATGCTTGTGATGAACTTATGATAGATTTCTGGATATACTGTAAACTTGAAATAACTTGAAATAACTTTTTAAATACTTGAAATTATTACTTGCGTACAGTAAATATTTCAAGAAAACGATTTTACAACGATATAATCCGAAACGTTTTTCACTTTTTTGATACATGTCCAAATTTAACATACAATAATTCAAAATCGAAAATTCTGGTCTTTAAATCCCAGATTTTTTCGGATCACGAAGGATTAAACATAAAGTACCTTCAATTTAATGTACTTTCTCGGAAAAAGCCAAATAATAAGAACCAAAAAAAAAAACTAACAAAATATTAAAATTATTATAAGAATAAATATTTTTCAATAAAACTGTTTTTTCATTTATCTTCTTCAGATAAAATATTATATAAAAAACGTAAAATGTTTACGCGTAAAAATTTGTGGGGATATTTTATATCTATGACCAAGTTGTATAAAGATCGGAGCGAAGAAATCGAAATACGTAATAGATTAACGTTTCGTCGTGATTTACCTAACGATCGATGATTATTTCTTGAAGGATAATTAAACTTGAATGCATTCGGTAGTACTTTGAATTTTTCGTTAATTCGGAAATAATTTGACCATCATTTTTGCATCAAGAGTGCAGAGCAATACGTGAATCGATAGATTGCGCGATTTACATAACAGAATGTACGGATTAAGTGACTTAATTAACGAAATGCAGTCATGAGCGTATACAAGATTTTTTTATAGCGGGGAAGGGGGGAAGTTTTATTAATTCTGTTATTATATAAAAACAATTTTTTACGTTATTTAATGAATTGTTTTTTTCGATATTTGAAATTTAGAATATTTTCTTTTCGTTCCTGAAATTTAAATGGGAAAAATATTAAATTTATAAATCATAACTTCATTTTTTTCCTGAAAGAATACAGGCAAAATATAATTATTAAAAATGAAATATATATATAGTTGTAAATAGTGTATCTATTTACTGTGTTCTGTAGATTCTGTGTAAAAATCTTACGAAAATTTTTCTTATATATCGGATACTGTCAAAGCTCTAACGAAAGTTTCAGAATACGAAATTACTCACATAATCGTAACGGAAAGAAAAAAAAAATATTTTACATGATAACAAAAAATTTACTCAGGGTAAAAAATAAAGGTGTATTTTTTTATAATTAAAAATGCAAAATTGAATAAAAAATTTTGAGGAATTGAATTCGAAACTCTCTTCCTTTAGATACGCCCATGAATGCAAATGATGTGTCAACTGTTTAATTGTATCGCGGAATTTATTTTACGCGCTCGAATTATATCGCGAGCATGTCTTGATAAATGTATCTTTACGGACAGTTCGCTCGGTTTAATTAGTTACTGATAATGAATTGACTTGTGTTGTATCCGCACGAAATCGATATAAATATTGTCGATATCTGAATTTCTTTTCGAATCGTCAAATTTATGTAATGAAAGAACGCTATAATACATCGATCTTTCTTGACGATTTCATGAATGTCTAATAAAGTATCGCGAGAGATTATTATATTATTATGACAATTAATTTAATCTCAACCGTGTTTCGTGAATATGTACTGAAGGAATTCGAGACTTGAGAAGCATCAGTTTAAACAGTTTTAATGGTAGCCTCATAGTGATGAGTTTCTTTCTCCATTAATTAAAGATTGGGGTAATTAATTTATAAATATCATGATTACATATCACATTTCATAGATCTCTTAAAACGTGGATGGACTATGATAAATTATTATAAATGTTTAACAACTCTAGAATATATGTGTAATTACCCATCGATTCGTTGTATACACAAAAAAGCACACACATAAAATTTACAAAATAGAGCTAGTAATTAATTATCGAGACATTATTGATCGATCGAATCACTGGTATACCTTAATGTCGCTAATTGATTAGTAATTACAAGTGACACAAACCGAAATATATCATATTTTTTTTATAGGAAATAACTAAATAAAAAGAAAAATATTTTATATTTTTAATAATCTTTATACTTAAAAAAAAAGCGATATTTAACCCTTTTACATAATTTTTCATCTTTTCAGTTGCGTTTCACAGATACTCGCTAAAATATGTAAATACAAAAACGAAATAAAGCGAGAAATAAAGTCTATGCAAAACTGTTCTTTATTATTTGAAGAATGGAAATTTGAAGCGTCATAACGAAATTTACACAAAAATATAAAAATTATTACTGATTTTAATTTCAAATTAATACCCGGATTTATTAATAAAAGAGTTTTAAATTTAGTAAAAGTAATGTCTTTCTTTAGGCCAAATACTTTAAGTAGAGAGAAAATTTTCAAAAAATAAAATTAATAGGATATAATATAATAATTTAATTAATTTTAATATCAATGCATTGTAATTGATTAAACTTTTTAGTTAGTTATTTATGAGTACTACTCATATATAAATATTTAAAATATCAATGAATTATACAATATAATGACAGAATAAAGCGGAAAACGTGTGATAAATATTTGTTGAAAAATATTAAAAATGTCACGACTAAATTATTTGCAACTTACTTATTTTGTAATATACGTTAATATTATGATAGCCAGATCGACGCATAGCTTTGATGGTTTGACGGGCGGCGCTTTTAATATTTACTGTTAGTGCGCAGCCATTCGTTCGCCAAAGCTTGTGCAAGCAGTGCGTATCGCTCCGGGTATCCGTCATATTTCTTTTCGGAACATAATTGCGACAAGCGCAAAATAATAAACATTGTATTTACAATTGTTCACAGTACGATTACTAGGTCACACGATTGTTGTTAGCTATTCATAAATGGATCGAGATGACAATCGTGTTTCACGAAACAAATATTTTATATATGGTTTATTCATTTTGAATCGAAACGCGACAAACAACAGGATTTATTATTTGCGAGAATTATAAACAATTATTATGTTTAGTTAGTATAAAATTTCTCTCTCGCTTGAGTATAATTCTCGATTACACTTTAAACGCTATCACGAGTTATAATGCTCTATAAAAAGAGCAACGAAATAACAATGGCATATAGGAGTCAGGCATGGTAATTGTTTCGCAAATAAAATTTTTTTATATCAAAAAATAAAATACATTTAATTAAAGTCATCAATTATAAATTGATTACATTTTTAGCTTTTGATTTAAGTCCTTCTCAGATCATAAGCAATTATATACTTCTTAGGGTGCAGTCCACTTGACGTTATAAATGCTTCGAAACTTTTGATTGACCAATCGGAAGAAAGAATTAAGACCGTAGCCTTAGTAGAATAGGCCGTGAAAAATCATAACAAGTTACTATCAATTTTGGTTCAATTTTGGTCAAAGCATTACTCACAAGTGGTTGATCGATTGTTTGGTAAGAACTTCATGATATGCATTGAAAATTCAAAAAGAATCATATAAATTTCGATATGTCAGTAATTTACGTCAAATAGTTGTAAATTACAATATATAAAATAGTCAATGTTTAAAAATGAATAAATATATATTATGAAGTCTGAGAAAATAAATTAAACTTGAATATTTCGCGTAAAAAAATTTTTAATTAAAAAAGAAAAAGTATAACACAAAACGAACACTGATTATCAGTTACACTTCTCCTTTAATAAAAAATTCTTTGACGCGACTTAAGTTTAATTTATTTTCTTACACTTTATAATTTATATTTATTTATTTTTAAACATTGCAACAACCTGACGGAAATTACAATCTGACTGAAATGACTACGTTCGAGATTTGTGCGATCCTTTTTAGATTTTCAATGCACGGCATGAGATTCTTTTAAACTTTTTTTGGCACACGGAAAGAACAATTTCACAGAAGTTTTAAAAATTTAGCTAAATACAGATATGAAAATAATTGTGTTGTATTATAAAATAAATGAGAATTCTGCGTAAATATTAAAATAGAATTAGAATTCTCAAGTTTAGAATGTCACAACTTTTTGCAGCATTAGTCATCATGCTTGAATATTTTACATAATCATTTTGGTCCAACAAAATTATTCTGAAAATTGCATCTAGCTATAGATATTTCGGCAAAACATTCTTTTCGTGCATGCAAATAAAGGACCGACAATTGAAATCAGGAGTGGGGAGGGTCTTTATAGGTTGACCTATTTTTACTAAAGATTTTTTTTTAAACTTCAAATTGAGACTGTATATTGTATTTTTTTGTTGATGAAAATTTCAGTTTATTTACTTAATTTATTTTTCTAATAACAACTCTGTATCTGGTAAAATATCTGATGGAAATAATCTTCATAGTATTTATTTTTTGTTTATAGATTTTAAATATTTTTATCCTGAGAAGTCTATTAAAGTCCTGATTTATAATTGTTAAATTTTACGTAAAATATTATGATTGTATAAGTAATCAAATTGTATTTCATATTTTATTAAATTTTGATATAAAGTAAATCATATGAAAAATTATAAACAATGAAGAAGTAAGAAATAAAGCAGAAGCTTTTTTTAAAGGAGAAAAGAAGACTGCCGATTATGATCGGCGAGGATAGAGGATGATCTTCGTTGACCCATTTTTATCAGACGGAATTTTAGCTAAAATTGAAAGTGTAATTCAATTTAATTATAAAAATCTAGGCCGAGTTTGGTTAAAGTACATTTAGTTGCAACTGATATCCGGTAAAAGCGGAGCAGTCTATATAAAAAGGTAAAAAATTCTGCAAGAACAGCTGTTTCATCCAGCTATTTGAATTTAACAGACCAGCTGAAAGAAAGAAAGAAGAGGAGAATGAAAGAAGGAATGAAATGTTACAGCTAATAATATTCAAATGAAATTCTGAGGATGTTTACAGTATCGTATTCTATTTTCTTTAATCTTTATTAATTCCTGTAATAGTAATGTAATCATTTTTCAGATATATACAATTTTTAATCAATTAACGTTAATTTATTGATTGATTCAGTGGAAAAATTCTCGTGAAAGTTTTGAAAATATTAAAAATTCCATTCGTTTATATATAATATTTTGCTAAATTAAATATATTAAATATATTAATATTAAATGTAAATGACTTTATGCAATTTTTTAAGATATTAGAGAAAATATTCAGAGGATTATTTAAATTCATGATGAACAAGATGTTGCAATAATTGGCTTGCGGTGGATCTGCAATATAATTAATGAATGTGGTTTTAATGAAATCATGTTTTATGATCAAGAACGAGTAATCTCAAAGAGTGTTAACTGCTCTGTTAACTATTAGATTAAAGTTTTAATTACAGTAGCACAAAAACGTACTATAAAAACGCCATTAAACGGTAAATGAACTAAAGGCTTTACGGCAACTTTTTCATTCTTGGAATCCTCCGCAGAGAGCGGCTTTGCCGGATAAAAATAAATGCTAAATCGATAGCAAATATGCATCGAAGAAAATCTTTTATATACTAAACTGTCTACCAAATCAGCATTGAATATATTTCGAATAATATTTATTAATGAACATCGTCATGAATAATTAAATAATCAAGTGAATATATTTTCCTCCAACACTACATCTTTAAAAATTATAATATTATTATTATCATATTTATAAATTTTCGAGAAATACAAAACACGTTTATGATAACTTATCTAAATCATAAATTATTCATAACAAGATCGCGAAGAAACTCTTAAATCCCAGTTGAAATTATCGGTGAATAACTTTGTTCGTCTCCGAGTGTGTTTTGGCGTTAACGCACTTAAAACTTTGAATTATTTGGCGGAAAGGTGTTGCTATCCCCAGGGACTCTATATGACAAAATCAACGTATTTTTCACCTTGAGATAGAAGGTCAACAAAGTTGAAAAGGAAAACAATTCGAATTTGTGTAAAATTTGTGTTACTATAAGGATGTAAAAAAAAAGTCTGAGCATCCGCCAATGTCGGACGCTTATTTTCCCATGCATATGCACGCGTGTATCCGTAATATCTATAGGTACACGTGGTGCACCCCATCGATAGTCACGTTGCGTGTGCGAGCCGTACTCTCCCTTAGTCTCAAGGTGGAAACAGGGGTTGCGCATGGCTGTGAGTGAAGAGAAATTTTCGCGAATCGATAATATGCGACCAGCTGTAGCAACGGGTTAGTCACGTGGATGGCTTGTCCGTCACATCGTTGTTTGGTCCATCCGCAAAGTAATCCCCAAAGCTACCCCCTAGCGCCACGTTTCCTCGCAACGCTTTTCGGCACGGCTGGAATTCTTTACATAATTTATGTAATTCATATGTTATCCTGAAAAACCAGTTCTTCTTGAAATATATGTTTCTTTCAATATATCAATCATGATTCCAAAATCTATGAGTTTATGTTTTTTGATAAGGATAGATCAATAAATCATGATTTTGATTGCACATCGTAACTATGTATTTATACATAACAGTTATGTTCAAAAACATAATTGTTATGACTGAGACATAAGATATTTTAAAAACGTCTAAAAGATATCTTAAAGATAATTTTATAAAAGGCGTCTTAAAATTGTTTAAAAAACATTTTTGGAAGATCTTACGTCCCAATTTTAGACTTTGTGTTGTCTGAGGTAAATTGTAGGGAGAAAAGAAAAAACGGAGGACATTGGCCTTACAGAAATTTAATATTGGAAGATGGTGATTAATTATTTATTTGGAGTATTAATATTGTTTAATGTTTTAACTCAAAATAGTTTTAATATTAAATTGGATTTCTGTAAGGGTGGAGGTGTTAAGATGAACTACGGGATAAATAGCCCTTACCGTATAAGAAGGGATTACTAGTGACCGAGCGATTCCTGTTCGTGCAAGTTCTTTCTTTGAGTCTTTCGGTAATTATAAATTATACATTTTATTATTTTCCAAAATGAAGTGCCAATATTTATTTTAGAAAGTTGAAAGTATGTTGGCGAATTTTTAGAGATTTTTTTAATCATTCTAAATAAGTGAAAAAACAGACGGATTCTAGTGCCCCCCGTTTGTACATGGCATTGTCAAATTGTAGCTGGTACGGTAAAGGATAGTTGGAGAGTCATTGGGATTGCTGTGATAGCGAATGTAGAGAGGACGACTCTCTCCGCCGGTCGGGAATGATGAGTGGAGTGGTCTAGAATAGATAGAATTGGTAAAACAGCACTTGCCTCTTGCCGTTGCGTGTGTACATATCTCGAGGCAAAATACAAAGCGAAGACGCAAACTTTGAACGGTATTGTGTCATCACGTGCAACCACTCGTCATTCTCACAGCTGCAAAGTGTTAGCTCACTATTAGATCGTTTTTTTTTATATATAGCCGGTGATACCGTCATCCTCCAGTTCCTCCGAGGTCGGTGCACCATTGTTGATTTGCCATTTGCAAGCGCCTACGATTTTCATGACGATAAGTTCGATTTTAGATAGGAAATAATAATCCTGAAATTCGATCAATTGTTGCAACTTCTTCTTCAATGATTTCTTCGTTTAAATTTCGAAAATTTTTATTTTCAATTCATATTGTTTGATTTTTAGGAAAATTATCTGTATTTAGAGTATGGTTTATAGATGTTGTTAAATTTTTATATTTATTCGTAATTTCTTGAGGCTTTATTTATTGAGGCAATTTCGATTTCAAAGATTGACTCGATAAATTTTCTCTAATTTGATTGTTGTTTTTGTAGATATTGTAATACATTGATTCAAATCAATCATCTATCTTTTAATTTATAGCTCTCGATTTATAAATTTTTCTTTAACTTAGCTCCATACATTCTGTCATTTGACATCGCATCTTATCGACTATCAGCAAGTATAGTTGCAAATATCTTCTGTATCTTAAGACTAAGATAAGTTACATCGTACAAAAAAATATAAATACATTTTTATTATATTACATGTACATAATATTAAACAATAATAGTAAATACTTTTTTATTCCGATTTGATGATTATTTAAAAAAATTGAAAATATCTTTCAGGCATATTCTTTGTACATAATAATATCTTCCTGTTGTTATTTATAATTTTTTTACATTTTGCCACATTTTCTTCATTCATAGTCGAGCTGTATATTTAAACGACATTATTTCTATTAATCCTGAAATTAAATTGCGTGTGTAACTATGTTATAATGAGCAACAGAATATTGTTTCTGATTTGATAAGTTCTCGCAATAATGTTTCATTTGCGTGTACAATTACAATCTTGAAATAAAAGAATAAAACTACTCATATATGTTACCGTTATATGATGTCTTCTATATTTGATTTAAATTGAATATGACTGTTCCTTATTATAGACATAATTTCAACCACATAATTTCAATTGTTTATGTCGACGAAAAATGAAATAAATACATTATTTGACAGTAGCGAAATTTACATGTAATTCTTGACAGGTCTTATTATATACAGCCCACTTCATATATATAAGTACTAGTCTACTTTTTATATAAAACAGTATAGTTAGTTCACATAATATACTCTGGATAACAATATATTTTTCATAAAATTTAACGCGGTTAAAGATTCAATTTCATCAACTTAATATCTAAAGTTGACAGTTCACAGTATCCTATGTCCTGCATTGAAAGGAGTCTGCGCATTTTTGGTCTCTTAACTATATAGTATTAGAAGGTAATATTTATATATACAAACCCGATGTCGGCAACAAAGCTATGTTCGTTTTATAATATCATCAGCACTGATCATTTATCATTAAATCATCATTAAACTTAGCAAACTTATTTAAGCATATATGTATATATAATATATTACATCAATTTAAATTTTGACAACTAAATAAGTAATATGCAATTTCGATTAAATTTAATCAAATTCGAAAATTAAATTAGGCCACATAAAATTTCTAAGCTAATACACAAAATAATCTTTTGTTAAATAGAATTAGAAAATTTATAGTCTTATCTAAATATGTATTCAACTGATAGTTTCAATTAAGGATAGATGTCAAGAAATCAAACAATAATGCATAATTCTTGGAAATAAAAGAAAAACAGATCGAATAATTATACATTAATATATACATTTCATTATACATGAGTTTTTTTGTTTCGTACGTGAATCAAATTTAAAATATCTCTCAAAAGATGTTTTCAATCATATAAAATACTAAAAATTATTAATTTCTTTGCACAATACGTCACATGTGATATCGCAAAAGAAAGAAAACGATAGTATTATTACGTAATTCACTAAATATATGTTAGACAAATTAGTGCGAAAGAATGCCATAAGCAAAGTCGAAATATTATTCAAAAAAAAATATAATAATTTTTATATATGTATTAAAAATACTATCTAATTTCAGATTATTTATATATATATATATTCATCTTCATCGTATATCGCTTTATGCCATGAGCACCATAGTATTAACGTATTCTTTGCGAAAAAAAGAAAATTTTCGCAAGATACAAATAACTCATAATGTATAATGATAGTCACAGCTGTGTCAGGCCATTACGTAATAACATCGTTTTTGTTGGAATTACTGGCCGTCACCGACGCATTATCTGAGGTCTCTACATAATAGTCAGAATTCGACATCACAGAATTTACCATGATTCCGCGTCGTGCCGGTGCGATTTGAATGGGTGTTGAAAATGATTGAGCGTCCGCGTATAAACTCACCGTATGAGGATTAGTACTACTAGTCGAACGTTCCAACTCCTGTGATTCGCCTATAAATTGAACAAAATACATTGTAAACAAACGTTTTTCATAGCAATATATTATATGCAAGATAGTAATTAGTCTTACCGTTTATACTATGAGTATCAGATACCAGAAAAACGGTGACATTAGATGGTTCACCGGCACTAGTACTAACACCATCCTCGGTAGTAACGTAAGACTGCTCAGAATCGGAACTATTATCACTAGAATTACTACTGTCGTGTCTAGCTTGTGATCTTCTAGCTCTGTTAAAAGGATTTTCCCGTTGCCGTGTGAACGTTCCTCCTTGTGTACCTAAAAAAACATTTCTCTGAGTTTTGCAGCAAATCCGTATTATTTATTGATCGTAAAAGAAAATAATCTCGTACCTTGGTGGCCGTCACGAATAAGAGGTGCTGTATCATCGTCC
The DNA here is from genome assembly GCF_000204515.1 of Acromyrmex echinatior. The sequence goes on from NW_011627302.1 coordinate 1,199,358, forward strand.
GAGTCACTCTCATCGGTCACAACTTGCTCGTCAGCTGCAAAAACCTTCCTTTTGCAAACAGGACAAACCCTTCGATTTTTTGTCAACCAAGGGTCAATGCATTTTGAATGATAAGCTGAAATTAATGAACAAATAAATAGTAGTAGTTTAATATTTAAGATATCTTAGATCAAGAAGAAAATTCTAGTTGAAAGAATAAAATATCGTTGTAATGGAAACGTCGAGTAATTTGTTAGAGAAACGTACCATGTGCACATGGTAAAACTCGTAATTTCTCTCCTTCTACATAATCGTCCAAACAAATGGCACACGTCTCGTACGGATCACCCTTTGTATACTTGTGTATAGGAATCTTTTTTAAACTAGAATTAGGCAACCTGTGCCTCCGTTGTCGCCTTCTATCTTTTATGCATCTAACAATCTATAATACATATGGTATTAAAGTCGATAAAATATTATACACACGTGGTATTTTATCATTATATTTATGACTTACCATAAAAATAACTATAATTAAAAAACATATTCCAACAACAATAGCGAAAGGCAAGAGCAAATGGGTGTTAATATTGAATGGCAGATCATCATTAATTACTACAAAATAACCCTGATTGTATAAATAATTATCTTTGATAACAAGTCCTGTAATTTCACCAACAAACACAGATGGTATTAAAATTCCTACAGGATCTTTTGCTGACATCGGTTCTGAAATAAGATAATCATCTCTTTGCTATGTATTCATTGAAACGTTTTAGACAACGTTTTAGTGCTTCTATGTGTCATTAATATATGACTAGTTTACCTAGTTCATTGCTGTTTACATTGTGAATAATAGCAGCATCATATCCAGCTTCTTGTGCCATTCGAATTTTAATTTCAAAGCTACAGTTATAACGTCGTATTAACGCTATCCAATTACCAGTGGTATTATTGTTTGGCGGAGCCTGTATCTTATGGCATGCAGTAGGAGGATCGGCATAAACCACCATGCCCTAGTAAAATTGTATAACAAAATTGAAGAGATACAAAATATATATTGTTCATTTGTTACAATAATGACATAACTATGACTTTTTAGTTGCTTATAAAAAAAAAACAGATAAAGAAAAGGTAAAGAAAAAAAAATACTTTAAATATACATTTTATTCTCCTTTCTATAATTATTACATCAATTATTCCAAAATTAAAATTTTAATGATTTCGAACATCAGCTTTATTTTTTTTTATTGCTACACTAGACTGCACTAGAACTTTCTTTTCCTTTTTTGCTAAATATCAAATCTATTTCACTTTAAATACAGAAAGTGCATACTAGAAAGTGTTATACTTCAACTTACACAAAACAGATTATTCAAATTTATTTTCTGAAAAATTTCGTTTTTTTTATCTAAGTCATTATAGCAAATAAGCGATATATATATATATATAAAATTTATTATATAGGTGTCCGGTGATATATGGTTAATTAATCCGAGGATAATTTCAGAACATTCTAGATACAAATTTTTATTTTTCTAGGTCAATTAATTTTCATTACTTAATTAATTTTCATTGATTCGCGCAATATTATTATATGTTTTGTATTCAAGTTAAGATTATATATGACGAATGAATTAAATTTGAACACAAGTAAATTTGAAACAATATTATTTACTAATTTATAAATAATCTCAAATAAACATTCAGTAACGATAATTTTTTTACTATATTCTATTTTATAATTGCAGATATTAAATTCAAGTTTTCTATTAGTAACTCGCTGTATTGAATCTTTAAGGGAGAACTTGCACTTAAACACAATTTCTTTTCATTAACGTATCCAAGCATCACCTTATTAAAATTATTAATTTATTGGCACTTCATTAAATACTTAGATTTCATAATCTCAAAGTTATTTGCAGCTTTTTCATTTGCAATCATCCCATCATAAATATCATAAAGAATGATAAAAATGCCAGATCAGTCCTGAAATTCCAGGAGCTTTCTAGGATTCAAGAAATTAAAAAAACTGAACACCCTAAAAAATTACATATATATAATTTATTATAAAACAAATTCAACAACATACCTTGATGCCTTCCGGAGATATTATGCCTCCAAACTTGGCAGGCATATCGCGAAACTCTTCTTCGATCTGTCTTCCAATTGTAGAAAATACTAGAATATCCGCACTGCTGTATGCAGCGAAGAAAATCAGGAAGATAAGCCATAACAAGACTTGGTGGTTTAAACAGCACTGGCGCATTTTGAAATCGGTCTAAACATCCACCTTTTCGTCAAGTTTAGTATTTCCCCTCGTTCAAATGGTTCATTCTACGATTGTTAGGTTTACTTTTCTGATATTAAAGAGTGACATCCAATGCAAATAGAAATACATCTTAAAAAGTGCAGCCAGGCTGCTCTGAAAAAAATAAATATTATTACATTCCTTCTTGTTAATTCCAAAATTACATTCTGTTGCTCAAATATATTCACGAAGTAGATCTCTAATAACTCTTAGATATTGATCCTACAATAGACACACGCGATATTCGTATTCTAAACGAAGTGATTCACAATACACGCCCTATCTACGCCTAATCTAAACAAAGTAAACAAACATGATGTGCGCGGCCAGTAGAGAATACTAAACGATTCTATAAATCGCGCTAAACACATAATAATCTTCCAAGAAATTGCTCCAAAATCTCCGAGACCAACTTGTTATCCACGATTTGTAAGTGGATTTCCGCGCAGCTGCCTCTGTGGTCCATGCGACGGAGGGGAAGAGGAAGAAAGATCTTCGACCTCGTTGACAAGGAGCACAGAGGAAACACCTGACGTCAACGGAAACGGTCGTTTACTCCGCGAGACGAATTTGAGTTTCGTGTTGACGATTCTTGCTCGGAGACGAGGGAAATTGACGATATGTATGAATCATATGCAAATGAAACGCGTGCAAAAACAGGTCAATGGGCTCGCTCGGTTTTGGAGCTGATCGTAGATAACCGATCGACGACGACGTGGGGCAGCGTTATATATTCGGTGCGGGAAGGACGTGGATGATACGTACTTCGAAATCAATCGAGTCTCTCATCCGCACGCGACTATTAGTCACTTGACGTCGTGAACGTTCCTTGATCGACCATTGACAAGAACAGTTCCTCGGGGAAAAGGGGGGGGGAGATCCTCTTCTCTCCACTGTCTTCCTTTTCCTCTTTTCTCGAATATTCTTATATGTCCAGGAAACGTTTTTAGAATTCTTCCTGAATCGTCCCTGACGCACCGCTCGCGTGACCGGGAGACGGAAGGGACGGGCACGTCACGAACGTCGCTTTCGAGGTTAGTTGCGTCTCATTCTTCGATCAGTCTTCCCGTGAACGTCGGACGGCGGGAGGGACGGCGACGACGCGAGCGAACAACGGCGGGGCGGACGATCAACAACGGCGGCGTCGATCGATCGGATCGGTGTCGCTCGCCATGCAAAGGAATTGGCTAATTATAATCAACTACAATGAGACAAGTTGTCAGTCAGTCGGACTCGCACTAGTCGCACACAGTGCGACTCGCACTAGTGCGTGTGATCCGTAGCCAATCGCGTGCGTAGGCGAGAGACAGCCTCGACACGCAATTCTTTTAATTTGTTCTTTGTAGCTGATCTTCTGGACGTTTTGCTTTTTTGTTTTCTCAAAAAAGAGAAATATGTAATATTTAATAACATTTTTTATATAATGGAATATCTAATTATAATGTTATAATTGTTATTCTGATAATTATATAATATTATGTGTAATAGATAATTATATAATATTATGGAAATTATATTATTATAGGATCTCTAATCATTATATTATATATTATTATAATATCTTATTATTTATTTATTTTAGCTGATTATATAATCTGATCTTATTACATAATTTTTATTGGATTGAACAATGCGGTATTAACTCATTTTATTAACTTAAATGATATTTCCAATTGTTTGCAATTTGTTTATATTTGATTTATTCTTGAAACCACAAAATTATTTTTTATTAATTTTAATGTATTGATTAACGTTTTAGTGAAACAGAAGATGAAATGGATAAAGAAATAAACTGAGTGTTTAGTTTGCTTTTAATCAGCGATTAGCACTTATTCAAGAAATTCCTGTACGATTTAAAAACTATAGGAAAAATATTTCTAGTTTCAATAGCAAATTACACATTTATTTTATCTTCCGTTTCATTAAAACAATAATCGCTACTGCATTGTGTTCAATCAAATAAAAATTAATTGACATAATTGAAATAAAACGCCAAAGAAAAGAAAATGGTGAACCAACTTTAATCAAAACATATTTTATTTTTGTGTGTACAAATTCAAAGATTTACGTAAATTCTTGGCAGAAAATAATGAACGATCATCAAATGATATAAACCTGATAATTGTTCGATTCGTATTTCATGCCATGACAAAGAAAGTGCGTTAGCACAAGGATCAATAAACTAACGAAGTTTGAGATCCTTCACAGATCCTTGGGATACTACAATTGTTTGGGATACTACAATTGTTGTCTTAAGATGTTGTTTCAGGCCCACCAAAATATAGAACCACCTTTTGAGAACATGTATGTGAAATCAGTGTGATGTATCTTTTTTTTTCTCGAAAGTACAAGTGTGACAATGTAGTTTTGCTGCAACTACGCTGATATGTACCTTTTATAAAGATACGTATCAACAGTGCCAAATGTCGCACTATTATATATTTTGTACTGTTTCACTTATAGAAAATAACAAACAAACAACGAACGGCGTATTTATTTTATACGAGCAGAAATGTACCGTACAATCGTTATTATTACATGTGCATCACTGTCGTTTTCTTTTACGATGCATTACATACAGAACATTATATACATTATAATATTTATAAAACCTTCGTTCGATTGTAATTTATGCAAATTCGTTGCAAGTTCATTACAAAATACGATGTGCAGGACACACGACTGGAAAAGTTTTGTCTAAAACAACACATTCGATTTGTAGTCGCAGATATATAAAAAGAAAGATGTATAAAAAGAAAGTAACAACAATCCGCGATACAATTTACAACGACACATTCGTTTCGGAAAAAGCTGAAGAAAAGCTGAGATTAAAATCGAAATAATATTTAACGAAAGTTAGTCGACTCCGTAGCAAAATGTCGTTTTTGTAAAAAATGTGTTATAAAAAATCACAATCAGAAAAACAATCAGAAAGACGAATATAAGTTGACGTGTATTCTGCTAAAACATTCATGTAAAATTGTCAGTCAAGATGGCGAGAATCCTGTTAATTCAAGGCACCGTCAAACAACATTCGATATCTGCCAATTTCCTTGTGTATTTAATGTAGAATCTAAGCTTCATTAACTATTTACAATTATCGTAATTTTATCCCCATAAGAATTCAAATCCGTTTTGTCTATGCGAAAATCCATTGTCGCGAGCCACTGTACTTTCATTAGTAGTCTTTCTTTCTACTCGATCAACTTGCAAATCTCAATGTATTTAATACAGAATATAACTCCTTTTACAATTTGCAATTATTTACAGTTATTATAATTTTATCCCCCAGGAAAACTCGAACTCGTTAAATTTGTCCACGTGAGAACCTATCGTCAAGCAACTGCGCTTTCATCAGAATAGTCTTCTTTTGTGCTTGATCAAATCGATTGACTTGTAAATCGATATCTCTATCAAATGGTCTTCTTGTTGACATTCCAGTTCGTCTTGCTTCCTTTTCCTCTTTCTAAAAAATAAAATGTATATAGTATACTTCAGCGAATGTATGAAAATAATTAATTTGATAATTTGAAGATTATAACTTTAAAAAATGAATTAAGTTACCTTTTTTTTCTTGGCAATTTTGTTTTGGTGCATTTCTAGTAACGATTTCTCATGTTTTCTGCTTTTATCCACTTCCTTATGATATTCATTTACATGTTTTTTCTCTGATTCTCTGAATCTTTTTGCTTCCTAAAAAGTATGCCATGAGCATAACATTAGTACAGTAGAATTACATTTATATGAGTTCGTACTGTTGTTTATACACACTATAGCTCTTATTATCCGTAATTCGGATAATAGGAGTTCGACATGATCGACTTTAATTTTCTGAATGTCGACTCTTATAATTAACTAATAAGTACCGATAAAATGAGCTTTTATTATCCGAATTATTTGGTTATCGGAATTTTCTTATTCCTCAACGGACAAACGGATAAACGGAGTTCTACTGTACATATATTAAAATTCTAAAACTTTCATGATAACATAAATAGAATACCTTGTAATTGAAAATAGAGATGTAAAATATTTCTTATATTTACCAAGTCCATCTGCTTCCGAGCTTTTTGTGCTGGTGTATCAGTCCAACATGATCTATCCGACATATCTGGACCATCTCGAAGCTTGAATTTGCGCGGGCCTAATCCAAGATTAGGAGCTTGAGCGGATGGTAACTCAGTCATCCATTCCTCACGTTTATTTCCGATATCCATCTGAAATATAAATACCTTTCTCGTTGACAAAACTAATAATCCCCAATAATAATTTATTCGAATACTGGATAGTTGTCTTATACTAAATATCCAGCTTTTCTCTATTATTCTGTATACAAAAAATTTTATAATAATATAAACGAGAGCAAGAATAAAAACTTAAATCTTTCCCAGGATAATTAGACAATAAAAAAATGAAAATATCTAAAAAAGAGGACATCTAAAAAAGAGAAACATTTTCTTTACCTCTTCCGAATATTTTTCATTCCTAATTCTTTGTGCTCTTAGATCTAATTGCTCGTGAACGCGGCTAGTTCTTAGAGCTGGATGATCCACAGGTAGAGGACCTATCGCAGAATCGTCATCGGAATTCGAAGACGCGATCAAACCTTCTTCACGCGATTTCAAAACATCAGGTAGCACAGGGCCGATAATTCTATCCAGCGAATCTTTCTTTCGTTGACGTTGTAACAAATGTGGTGGCAGTGCTGGTCCGAAAACAGCATCCGCTGCATCTTCTCGCTCTATGCTTTGATGATCATTTAACTGAGGTAGCAAACGAGGTCCAATAAAATTCATATTTTTTCCATCGACCTCATCGTTAATTTTATCTTCGAGATTATTTACCTCGGAATCAAGTTTATTACCGTCGGACGCATTAGATGCGAATCCTGGTGGTAAAAGCGGACCGTACGTGGATCTGGCTTGACCCATATTCTTTTCGTAATCGTGTTCGTCCGAAGAAGCATTAGAGCGCAAATATCTCTCTTTCGAGTTGGAACATTCGACATTACTATCATAAATAATTCTTTCCTCTTCACGATACTCAGACTTTTCTCTCTCAGAATCCATACAAGCCTCTCTCGTTACCAAGAGTGTCGTGTGCGATGTGGAGTTGAGTAAGGAATCTGAAACGGCACTAGGATTATTATTACTGGAACTAGATGCCGGATCATAACTCCTTCTTTTTACCTTTAATTCCTCCCGCAGTTTTCTCGTGCTGGCTTCGTCGTCGTTCTTTCGCTTTGCATAACTTTCTGACCGGATTTCGGAATCGTGTTCTTCTCTTTTCAGCTTGATCTTACGCGAGTGAGGAGACGACGTTCGGCTCTCGGAATCCCGACTGTCGGACATGTTCTCATCGGTCTCCGATAGAACGTCGAATTGCGACAGATCCAAATCCTTGCAATCTTGAGCCTCTATCGATGAATCCTTCTTAGTATTCTCGCTCGAGCGAGTCTCACTGTGACTGCGTTCTCGCTCGGTGTTCTTAGGCGAGGAACAATCCCTTGAATTCTGTGACCTGTTCTCCTTAGATAGCTTCCTGGAAGAGTCGTGCCTCCCGTGATCTTCTCGAGACCGATGATCGTCATTTGAGGACTTGATTCTACTGGACTGATGAGATCTATCTCGACTCCTGTCGCGAGAACGATGCTTGTGCCTTTCGTGATATCGACTTCGATGCTTATCGCTCGACGCTCGCTCGTCGTGATGGTTTCTCTCGTACGAATGTTCCCGCGATCGTTGCATCCGGTGGACGCTTCGATCCCTGTCCGATTGCCGTTTCGAATCACGCGATCTCTCCCTCGCATCACCTCCGTTGGAATTTCTGGAGCCTCTATCGTTCGTGGCGAATCCAGATCTGTTTTCCCTGTGGTCTTTGTGCAAATTTTTACTATCCTCCTTCAAGTTTCTCAATTCATGCTTCGAATGCTTTGTGAAGTGTCTGAGGTCCTTGTCATCCATTTTACTCTCGTGTTTGGATCGTTCCTTCCTGTCCCGATAGTTCTCGCCATGGGATGATTTATGTCTCTTAGGCGTCTTTGTTCGGTCCGTAGTATCCACAGTCGCGGCCGAATCCTTGCGCGTAGCTTCGAAACGAAATCGCCGTCCGTCATCGCTATCTTGACTCTCTGAATCGGAATCCATCGCTGTCATAGTCTAATTACATGCTGAAAGCACGATAAAACTATTATAAGTTGAGTCTTTATTGATAAATGTGTATATAAATTATAATGTAACTTATGTGTGTAATATACATATATATTGAGTATTCCATTTTAATTTAAATCTAGACAAATATCTCTTGAAAAGAATATATAAGATACGAAAAAATGTTTATTTAAAAAATTACTCTACATATTTTACTCTTTTATATATATATATATACACATTTTAAATAACTGTTTTCTTTATATCAATTGATTCATTTCGTTATTCTATTCATAAAAATGTTAAAGTATGATTACAAAAAAATTAATGATTTACAAGATGTTTAATATTTCATGTAAATATGTACTAGAATAAGGTATAAAATAACTCGTAAACTATTTATTTTTTATTTCTCTTAATACTTTTATATGCAGAATGATTAGGAATCATATTAGGTAAAAAAATTATATAATTCCATTTTTAAAATTGAAGGTGATCTTCATATATTTTTGGCGTCTCCACTTAGAAAAAAAACGTGACCTCCATGAAATCGTTTCATTTTCATCTAAAACATTTTTTCGTATCTTACGTATTTTTCAAGATACTTACAGTTAAAATGATGTATAATATTCTGTATATGTGTATAATATACGACTATATGCAAGTTATTTTGGATTGTCGCGATAATATATAATATGCAATTTTGACAAAGTTTAAATTTATTTCAATGGAACAATTATTTTGAAGAAAAAAAAAGCTGTCGTTTTACGAGCGTATACCACAAATTGAAGGTATCAAATAATACCTATAAATAAAATATTACATTGTTGAGTGTAACTTCATTTTATTTGTGATACAGGCTTCGTATAAGAATTTACAAATGTAAAACATGTAATAATGTATGTATATATATGTATATATATATATATATATATATATATATATATATATCTATATACATATATATCTACATATATATTAAGATTGGATTAGCTTTATCTAAAAGAATAGTGGTAACTACTCGACGCGTTTCTCAGCGTTCTTAGGCTTTGTCTTCTTTACAACAGTTTCAACAATTTTATTGATTTTATTCGGATCAGGCTTGGGTAACGGATTGGACTGTAACATCTTAATTATCTTGGAGCCGCTGTACTTAACGGATTTTACAAGACCCGCGGTTACGATTCCCTTTAGACTTTGCGTTACGCTAGACCTCCAAACGATCTCTTTCAAACATTGATCCAACAAATCGTAACACTCAGGATCGTGTGCGATCGCACGCAAGCAATCTTCCGTGTCTTTCGATCTTGGCCCATGTGACCACATCCTGACTAGTTTAATCTGGGGCGTTTTGGGTAAATGATTCAAATGGTGAATTTTAGTCGTCGGGCTGGTGTCTTGATTACACATGATAGCCATGTCATTTGACTTTGGAATATCTACGTAATTGTCAAAATGTTTCAAGATCGGTTCGTACAACTGCTTGAAATGATGCAATTGTGGCAATACAATGTTGCTGATCTTATCTTTATTTTCACCGAAAATCATTCGAAAATCGCCGTGATAGGATAAACTGGTGATCCTTTTGAAAAAGTCAATCTCTGTAAAATGTTCAGGCAGCAACAACAGAGCTGCATGCACAGACGAATGTAAATTCTGCACCAGTGCGGTACGCAGTTGAGAATTCTCGTCCGGTTCCATCAATACCTTAACCGGTTTATGCAATCTCCCAGCTAAGTACAGATCGTTCCAGTCTAATAAATCTTCCACCAACGAAACCTCGGATATCACGCCATACTTAATAAGCTGATCTTGGTTTGTTCTCACCAACGTGTTGTAAAATATTTTAGCGCCCGATCCTTCTTGGACATTAGTGATCACTTTAGGACTGAGATATCTTAATAGTTGAGCGTAGTGCTTGGGATTTTTCGCCAAATTCTCTGTGTGCCATTTGTTAGCATTGCGTACAACGAATATGAGATCCAACATGTTATTGTCATCGTTGTTGATTTGTTTGAACGCACCTGATCCATAAGCAAAACAAAATTTCATATTCTTGGGAAACTCCTCAAGTAAATACTTCAGTTGAGGCATTTTGACAATTTTATCCATCATTCTGGATTATTATCCAAAGCTCCAATACAACAGGTGCTTTCCAGAGTGCGCGTAAACAATACCTATAATTTCAGCCTCTTAAATTGTCCTGTCTAATTTTAACGAAGAAGCTCGCTAAAGGATACGCTCTACGATCATGACGCAGCCAACATTGCAGTTCGCACCAAGAAGGTTGATGTTTCACGCCGTGACGATCATCGAGATTCGAGGATGAAACGCCGAAGGTGACAGACAATTATCGAGTCGTAATGTCTCTCGTCCTAGGTGCCAATAATACGTGCCTGAGAAATTGCCAGATCGATCAACCGCGCGCTTTCCCAACACATTCGTCCATCTAACCTAGAAACGCAACTCGTAAATAGTTCGCTTTCGAGTCTACTTACTCATTGAAGGAGTGGGACTGTTCCTTTTCCGGAAAGAGACTAACCGAGATGGTTCCAAAAGGATCACCAAGGAGAGAACCAGCTCAGATCGTTTTCAATCCAACCAGATCTTTTCGCGATATTAAACGAATATGTATACCCGCGTGAATATCAGATTTACATTCACATATGTATGCTATGAAAGGATCGTAACTTACACCCTCGTATTCGTGGCGACGACTTGTCGCGGCTTCCCGTCACGATCGGATGTGACGCGAGAACTTCACTTGCCAAAACGCAAATAGAAAGAACTCGCCATTATACATAAACTCGAAAGTTCCGTGACGAAGCGAATCGGTCCCCTTTGCCCTTTAAACGTGACACGCCGCGACCTGAGAACTCGGTAACAACACAGCAAAACGTAGCTAACGTAGGTCGCTACACGAAGCCATGAAGTTTGTTCGCGTTTTTTGTTTGTACGCAATTTAGTAGAATTTAGTAGAATTTCTACCAAAAAAAGATTTTTTTCTTTTTATCGGAAGATCTTTTGGGGATGCAAAAAGTTTAAAAGAATTTCCGAGTGACTTTTGAAAAAGAAAATGCAAAAAAGCTCAAATTAGCTAAAATGTATTGAGAAAATCGTATGTAAGAGATAACTTTCGAACAGACTTTGGTACTAAGTGTGCTCTCGATATACAATATTTTCAATAACCAATGAGAACGTGATATCATATATCGTATGTTTCTGAGGTTATTTGTATTGTATTTGGAGTCAAGGTGCCTTTTCATGCCGATGTTCGACGTTTATTTTCGACGTCAAAATAAGTCACGTGAAAGAAATTGACGAATATCAAGTGTCAATTTTGATCATGTGATCTGTTTTGACGCTAAAAATGAGTGTCAGCATAAAAAGGCATCTTAAGAATATATAATATGCTTTTGAAATGCTTGCATGAGATGGTCGATATATCTCGAGATATCGATCTCTCGACGCGACGCGATTTCTCTTTCTCGATGAGAAAGGATCGACACGATGGCCGCAGATGGCCGTCCGCATTGGATCGCTTCGGCCCTGATTTGATCGTTGTACGATAGATATCTCAGTGATTTCAGAGGATTCACGTTGATTAGTTTCAATTAGTTCCCACGAAATTATCGTCCGTTCCTCTTTGTCTCTCTTTCTTTTTGTCTGGAATCTCCGCACTGGTTTTCACGAATCAAGCAAAGTCAGCGAAGACGTAAACGACCGGGAAACGCCATGGAGGTCGACGTGCCTGAAGAAAATACAAACGAACAAACGGCGATGGAAATCGATGAGGACACCTTCGATAGGACACCGAGGATGTCCGGAAGTGTCAAAGTCATGGCTTCTTCGGGCACCATCGGCTCCGTATCCATCAGCTTGCATCCGTTAGTGATCATGAATGTCAGTGAGCACTGGACCAGGCTCAGGGCTCAGGAGGGCAGTGACCAGTTGGGTAAGGTTTCCCCTTCAATAATTAATAGCAAGCCCAGTGGTAGATGCAAATATTAGCATACATTGCTAATTAAGGCTCCTATTCTATAACTTTCAACGATAATATCAATGTTGTTATATCAGATGCCTTCCAGCAAGAAACAGAGAGTAAGACAGTGTAAGAAACAGTGACAGAGTGTGAGATAGTGAATTATTATGTCCTTGTTGTTTGCCAAAGTTAAACAAAGATGAAACGATCACTGAATTACATTAAGTCTCTTGCTGGAAAGTATCAAATAGTCATAGTACAGCTTTTTTTATCTTTCATGAATAAAATTATATTACAATGTAATAATATTATTATTAGTGTTAAGAGTTGGTGCCTAATTATATGCTAAAAATTTTGACATTATATAGATATTAATTATATATGATAATATATATTTATATTCATACCTTACTTTTATAGATAAATGTATATCTAGCATAAAATTATCATTGTACTAAGAAGGGTTATGAGCCAAACAAACAAATTTTAATGTACATAATATGATACAGTTGACATTAAATAAAACATAAAAGTAAAAACAAAGATAAAAATATGTTTACATAGAACTAACGTTTCGATCCCAATCAGATCATTTTCAAAATTATAAAATTAATATAAATATAAAACAGTTGACTAAATTAGGCTAACAAAAGAATACTTATAGAGATACAATGATAAAAAAATGATTAATAGTTTTCACTTTTATATTTTATTTAATACCAACTGTGTCATATTACGTACATTAAAATTTGTTTGTTTGGCTCATAACTCTTCTTAGCACAATTTCTTTTATTTTGAATTATTTGAGTCATATTTTATTACATATATCTAGCATATTGTTTTTATATTATATATACTATAGAATCTCAGAAATAAATAAACATATTTATTGATGAAAGTGAGATAAATACCACCAATACAAACCAATATAAATTCTGAATTGATTTTGAGATATTAATATGTTAAAATATTTCCAGAAGTCATAGTCATAAATTTAATAAATTTTATTAATAATTCTATGAATTAGAACTGTTTCTAATGTCAAAATACTTTCAGTGTATGGTGCTCTGATTGGTAAGCAGAAGGGTCGTAACATAGAAATTATGAACTCCTTCGAGCTGCTGTTTACTTGTATTGGCGATGATGTCATAATCGATAGGGAATACTATACCACAAAGGAAGAACAATTTAAACAAGTTTTTAGTGAAATGGACTTTTTGGGCTGGTATACAACCGGTGACATGCCTACCGAGAAAGACATTCGAGTGCACAAACAACTTTGCGAAATTAATGAAAGTCCTGTGTTATTGAAACTAGATCCAAGACCAAAAAACACAGAGGTGAGATATATAAATGAGTGTATTTATTTTTATTGAAATATGTTTCTGTGAGAAAGTATCTTTCTTTCTTTCTTTTTTTTATCAGTTTTTAAATACATGTAAGTATTTAAGAATGATTGTTGCAGCACTTATCTGTCTCTATGTATGAATCGGTGATCGATTTAGTTAACGGTGAGGCTACCATGTTATTTGTTCCGTTAACTTACACATTAGCTACAGAGGAAGCTGAGAGAATTGGAGTCGATCACGTACAAAGGATGTGTAACAACGATCAAGGCGAATGCTCAGTAGGTGAGTAATACAACAATGCAATTAAGATAACTTTTATACTGCGATAAACTGTCAGAATCAACAGTAAATAATTCAAATATTTAACTTCAGTGGCTGAACACTTAACGGCGCAACACAGTGCCATCAAAATGTTGCATGCGAGGGTGAAACTCGTTCTAAGATATGTGCAAGCGGTACAGAATGGAGAATTAAAAGGAAACCATGAGGTTCTTCGAGCGGCATGTTCTTTGAGTCATCGACTGCCTGTTCTGAACAATCCGAAATTTAAGGCTGACTTTTACAACGTTAGTATATGCTTATATACATTAATAATGTTGCATTTAAAAGAATATACAAAGAATAAAAATACAGTTTTATTAATTAGTTGTTTTAATCTAATCTATTTTTTATGTTAACAGCAATGCAATGATTTTGGCTTGATGACGTATCTCGGTATTATAACTAAAGGCTGTAATAATATAAATCAATTTGTAAACAAATTTAATATCCTGTACGATAGACAAGGCGTGGGACGACGTCTACGAAGTCTTTTCTTCTGATATGTAAATAGACTCTATTGTTTTTATACATGTCTTTTTTTACTTCTTAGATAACTAAGTATCGAACTCAGGATTAAAGTTTAAACAGCCAACTTAATCGAGGGATAGTACTTCTAGAGGTACGTTGTATCGAATATAAATAAAGTAAAGAAGTTACATAGCAGTTTTTTTGAAATAAAATGTAATAGCAAATGATAGAGAGTAAGAATCACCCGAAACATACATTATATCGTTAATATCATTCAGAAGTAATATTTATTAAATGCTGTCTTGTATAAATGATATGTTTTAACATATTTCAATTAACAATAACGTGTGATATTAATAAAAACTGTGATGCGTCAAGAGATTTTTTTACTTTACGTTAACATCGATTTAATATTTAGTCAAATTATATTATAAAAAAATGAAATAAAATTTATATTGCAAATTAGGTATATATATTGAAATATACTCAATAATAAATCTCTAATAGATGCAAAATTACATCTTGTGATACAAAGAAATATGCCTAGTTTAGGCTCCGAGTGAACAGTCATAAATAGTATATTAATTGATAGGAGGCTCTTAGGAGGCTCGATAGGAGACACTCACCGAATATGAAATAAAAAATTTTAATTGCCAAATTGAACTCTGATTAGCGTACAGACCTTATTCCTTTTTAGTGTTACTTCTTCCTTATCGGAGCTCTCTAAAACTAGAAAAACATTATTAATGCTCTTAGTGGTACATAGATGTTTCCGTCAAAGTATAGAGCATCCCAAATATCATGACTGTTATCATATACAACCGTATGACATCCATTTTTACAAGACCAATAGTCTGGCTTGAGCTCTATCATGTTCTGCTATACGTACAGTAACGAGTATGATTCATGTATCTGGATTGTATCTTTGATGAGGATAATGTATTCTAATTACTGCCGTAATTAGCAAAATTTGTCACCTCAAACATTACGATATCTGTATAAAATATTGCCCGATAATAACCACATGCTAAATCATCCTTTATCAGTACTGAAACCCCTTCTAATTTATATGCAATAGACAAATACAGCAATTTATGGTTTAGGTTTTATTCTTGGATTGATTAAAATAACATATTTGATTTGTACAGTCGATCCAACATAAGTTGTGCAGTCTTCTCTGAATGCTCAGCGTCTGATATGATAGAAAATATAGTGAATAGCAGCGACATTTTGATCATCAAATGGGGAATTTGATATATCACATATGGATATATCATACTAATGAAGATTACCGCCGCGAAGAAATACCCTGAACGCAAAGCAAACAGATAAGACCAGTGATATATAGTACAATACACATTTATAATAGCGAACTTTGGACAGCTTTAGCATTCAAGGGGGTTATTTACAAGGTTGTGCATATAGAACTTTTTGATTTTTTTTTGATGCCATATAATTCTAGCCATGTTTCAATACTGTTCACCCGAGTCTCAATTTCCATGAGAAAAACTGGGCATAGTTCTTTATTAATACATACTTTATATATAAATTATATATATATATATATATATATATATATATATATATATGTTTTTTAAACACTCCTATCATTGCTTAGAATGAGAAGTACAGCGAGAATATATACAAATCATAGGATACTTTCACACGTTTTGCTTTAATAATGGAAGACCTCATTTTAATTGATTTACATACTACCAAGCATACCTTTTCTTTTGTAGGCCATATATTACCTACTCTTTATATCCCAATTTATGATTCCATAGTAGTGACTTGTATATACACACAAGTTTTACCTTCATAAAAAAATTGCCTATATATTATAATCTTTTATTATAAAATACTAAAAGTTTCTCTTTCTAAAAATTTCTATTCGCATATTACGCATATATATCTCCGACTTAAAATATAGAACGACTTAAAAATATTATTGTACAAAATATAGTATATTGTGCCTCATTAGTTATTGCATGTAACTGCGTTATCAGTTACTCATTCTGTACGAAGTAAAACCAGAATTGACCTTTCGTACATGACTAGACCGTTATGATTATAGATAGACCCTGTAATAAAAGTCTGGCCAAAGTGAATCAGTCTTTTGATTGATCATCTCTTATGATCCATTCAACATATGTATAGCTCATACATTTTCGCAAAGTGAGAGAAAATGAGAAAAAGAAAGAAAAAAGATAGCTATCTATCTCCTATTTTTTATCCGCTTTGGCCAAACTCTTATTTATAGGATTTCTAATTGCAGAGAGTTTGTCATGCTCTGTTACGATGACGTGACATTAATGACAACTGAACTTCCGAGATATCACGCTATTTTTTCTCCATTACCTTGCGGAAATGTGACACAGATGATCCCTATAATATAACTTGATTCGACAGCATGATACACTACATACATAGATTATAGAAAATATCGCAGCGACTATTTTTTCCTATTTGATATATTGCCTTGTACAACAAATTGTGCGAATTTGCCTGATATCATTTTGATATGCTAGACGAGAGTAGTAATTCGAACAAAAAAGAAAAGTAAAACTGAATCAATCTCTCTTTCGCCAAAATGAAACTCGTTACATAACATGTTTCATCTAAGACTACGAATTAGAGTTAATTATCGATCTTATCTAACTACAGTCAAGTACCCGTTCGTTTCTTTTCCTTTTGTATGTTCCTTTCTCGGAAGAGATATATATGTAATATATTATTAGTTTTTCAGTAGGCTGTCTTCGATCATGGTAGCTAATACGTCCACCAGAACGGACAGCATCGAATCGGGCTAAGGACTCGATTTATCCATCCCGATGATCTCCTCGAAAAGACTATTCTTTCCTTCCATCCGTTCCTCGATCGCGTGCATGGCATACCTTAGCGTCGCGGCGGCAAGATCACCCACCGACCAACGTCTGTCTATCAGAACTCTGCTGACAGTGTCTAACTGAAATTGAAATTTTAGCTAGAACGATGAATAGTTATGGCGAATTCACTTGCATTATACTAGATTAATATACAATAAAAAGCTGCTATACATGAAATTAATAAAGTTAAATATAAAAAAAAGCATATAAATATTTTAAACGGTTAAATATAATAATATTGTCACGTTATTTAATAGAATATTATTTCATTGTTAAAATTAATTATAATACGCCGCTATAGTTAGGTGCTGGATTATATAATCTAGTATAGTGTGAGTGACTGAGTTATCATTAGCAGGGTATTTACTATCTGGAAAAATCTTAAATTTTTAGAGAATTTTTCTTTTTTATCCTTGATATCCAGAAATTTATATGGAATTTTATTAGAATTCGGAGAAATGGAATTTTATTTTTTAAATTTATAAATTGTTTCTAAAAACATTTCTTTCATCATTTTTTCTCGATAACAGAATATTGATAATCAATTAGCAATAAACATGTTATAACAATACACGTTTATGTATATTCACGTATATTCTCATGTGTCTCACTAGTTTATAAAAAAAAGTGACAATAGAAAATAATACTCTACAGAATAGAATAGTAGAATAATTAAAATGCTGTATATATATATATATATATAATATATCGCAGTACTCTTTCCTATATACTATAGATTTGTGGAGTGCTTGTCTTCTACTAATTTTCAAATATAGTTTATTTAGTAATTAGTAGAAAAAATTTAAGTTGTTTGCATTCTAATTTATTTCAAAGTTAGATTGACAAATTCTCTAATCTCTATTACCTGAAATTTCGAACAAAAACACCTGAAAAATCGGGGAATTCTCACAGAATTTTTTTACAAAATTAATCAGTAAATACCCTAATTAGACAATAAATAGAATAATATCATTTCCTTTACCTTGGATAGACTGGGATTGCCAGAGGTGTAATAGATTAATCTTGGTGTTCCTGCCAGAGAGGAAGCGAGCCATTGAATAACGAGTTTCAGTTGCGGATCACCTTTCAATCTAGTTCCGCATCCCCAGTTGCCGGTAGCCACGGGCAATAAACCTCCTCCTTGGGGACTACTTTCGTGTGGCAACTATGCACATGATAAAACAATCTATTATAAATTATTTTATCGCCGTGCACATCAGCATTTTCTTGATATAATATATATAATTAGTAAAGATTTTTTAAATTCTTGGGAACGTAATTATCGGATGTCATTAAGATTTCTAGAGATACACGTAACATACAAAGTTAAATGGTTATTATCGTTTTAGTGAAGAATTATTTTATCGTAACGATAAAGAAAAGAATATATATATGGACAATATTTTCGCTCTTGGTGGTTAATAACAAATAAAACAAAAGAATGAGAAATATGTGAGTGAAGAACTGTAAGTCGGAGATAGATTGAGAGACAGATGTATTAGTTCTCTAAGGATTTTGAACACGAGGAAGATCTCAATCCGCGCGTCATGCATCAAGTCGAAAGAGAAAAAGAATTTAAAAAATAGAAGAAATGAAGACATGTCGGACAGTCTTATCCCGACGAGTTATATCTTGGCCGAAGCCACAGAAAATGTTCTTTATCCAAGCGATTTTAAATAACGGATTGAACACAGTTGCTGTCTCATGCATTGCGATTATACACGCGATCAAATCATCAGAATCACCTGCGAGACACCGGGCGTGCTCGCTTCGCGGGTTTCACGCTCGTTCGCCGTCTGTCCCGACTCGGACAAGGGCGGTGTAGACAGGCGTACGATCGTATGATCATCGACCAACGTTTGGAACACTTCCGACGTGACCGTGACAGCCCAAAGTTTCCTACGTTGGACGTCCTTCGCCTCTCTTACCATCTCGCACGAGGCGTCCTCGTAGCAATCTTCGGACTCAGACACCTGTATAGCATTTCGATTGCCTATAGTCCAAACTCGAAACTTTTTTTTTACCGATTATTCTACATTAGATTAGCTTCGCTCGACCAAATCGATTCGGAGACTGTCTCTCATTCCATCTTAACGAAGATATATTTCAAAGATATATCTGTATGTTTTTATAATACAAGTGTGTCTGTTTAACAAATTAAGGATTTGTTAAAAACTTGTCAAGTTTGTTTTAATTCCCAAAAGAAAGCAGTTTCAACTTAATATAATGAAGACTGAAGCAATGAAGTAATAACTCAATCAACTCAACCAACTAAAAGTAATATTATGTCAATGGCTGCGTTCAGTAGATTCAACAATTGAGTGAACGCTTGCTGCTATTGATGTATTCTAAAATTCTGATTGGATAATCTAAAAGAATACATCGATAATAGCGAGCGCTCACTCAACTGTTGAGTCCGTTGAATGTGCTCAATGTTATAATTTCGCACTCAATAATAAATATAACACATAATGTTACATAACAGTTATATTGTTGAGTACGAAATCGTAACATTGATATTATATGATTTTTAATTGTCTGTGAAATTTTTATATCTTAAGTGCTTTATTTCAGAAATCAAAGAAGTCGCGATCGTGTTCGTGATTATTTATACAAAGTGAATTTTATCGCGAGGAACTAAAAAGAACCTTTCTATTCTATTAAAGTTTTGATCCAGAGTTCTACTTTCTATTAATTCAGATATCTCTTTCGCAAAGAACATGTAACATGTTTAATCGAATTTGTTTCTTACTGATTGCTGTCTCCGATTTTTCTGTCGAGCGAGCTCCAGGCTGAGGCTCCTCACAGCTAAAGCCAGTTTATGCTGCTGATTTACGTCGGCGTCGATGAACGGCTGCGGCTCGCCCTCCTGGACCGGCACGCCTGCAAACGATTCGCTCAGAGCACGTTTCAGAAGTGAACCGGCGAATCGTACAACCGCTCGATCTCTCGCGTCTAATTCCCGATTTTCGTCCGTCACTATCGGATCCTCCAGCCATTTTGACAATTGCTCGTAAACCTCCTCCAGCTCAGAACAGAAATCTACGAGCGTGAAAGTTTAGATTTTTCAATTGGTTCATCCTCGCCAGGAACAAATGTGCTTAAATGATTTTTATCAAATTATACTCGCCAGAATTGTACTCGGTGCTGAAACTATATTTGCTGCTCGCACTCGTGTCCTTCCTTTGAAACATAGGCCCCTGACTCTGCCGGAATCGGCCAAGCCATTTTTGCTCTGCTTCCAGAGACTCCTTCAGGAACTCTTCGTCCACTGTCTCATCCCGCAAAACAAAACCCCTCGAACCTCCTCTTCTCAATCTACAAAGTTGAGTTCGGTAAAAGTCAATCTAAATGATATATAAAAAATATTGAAAACAATGGTTTTATGTATCTAAAAACTTTGCTAGATATAGATTTGAAAATGATTTTATTTGAAGCATCAAAATAAACTGTTGCAACGGATTAAGTAGTACAACGACAAATCTGTAACCTGTATTGGAAGAACATTAAAAATGCAAAACAACTGATATTATATGTAATTTCCTCATATTTTGCCTCAATAGAGCTAAGATTGTTGAATATCTATTATCGGAAACAGAATTTGAAAAACCGTTTTGAAAAAATTTTGCAGATGGACTCTAATAACTACAAAATAATTGCTAGAATAAAATGAAATCTTTTGCAGCATTACCATCAATATTTAAAACTCTACATAATTATTTTGATGATCCAACAAATTTACTTGCAAATCTGTATCTAGCTAAATTTTTAGATCCTTCAGAAAAACCATTCTTTTTATGTAAATAACATAATTAAAAATATTATCTTTTATCGTTTAATTGCTTTTATCGTTGAACTGTTCAAGCTTTTAGTACATATTAATATTTTTTCATGAGTAATTTAGCGCCAATATTTTTTATGAATTTCGACTCACTTGATGTCTTGATCGCCGACGTGGCTACCGCTGACGCTTATACCAACGGCATAACTGCTCTCGCTGGAAGAAGTGTTCGAGGAAGTCACCCCCGTTGCCGTACTTTCTCGCTTGAGAGCGTCTTTCAGTCGCTGCGCGAAGGTTCCTCTTCTCTCGGGGGTATCTAATTGCGCGCTGTAGCGTTTGGTCACCTTTTGCTCTTCTTCCTCTGAAAATCGTTCAATTAATAGAAACACACATTTTTATTTTCTTTTTATATTTAAATCATCCCATGGTTATTTTATCGTACCAGGTTCCTCGTCGATGGTCTCCTTAGCACTGTGGAAACTATCCGTACTCTGACTGTTGCAACTACTATAAACCGACATCTGGCCGAGTTGTCGCGTCACCGGCAATACCTCGCCACTAGATCCAAGCACGATGAATCTGTTCTTTCGGTTCGTGTAACTTGCGTCCTTGCACACCTTGTGAGGACTAGGCGGTCTCATTGATTTACCGTTAGGCCTGCTACGCACTTCCGTTGCGTTCTCCAATCTGTGTCGCTCGTCGCGGAGAACCTGCTTATCTATCCGTAGAAGAAAATAGGTAGATCGTAGACATCGAAAGACTGGTTTTAGCGAATTATGTACGGAAAATTATACGCGGTCTCCCACCTGTCTTGGAATTATTGCTCGTTGCGAAAACTTTGTCCTCGCCTTCCATTTCCGGCGGCGTGCTGCTGAAGCTCTCGCCGATCGGCGATAATCTGCGGGAGCCCAGACCGATTTCCGCTTCCAGTTCACTCTTGATCGGATCCGTGGGACTGCTAGGCACGTGTCTCTGACGAAATCCCAGCAGCGACTTGTTCATCTCCCTCAAGATGTTGTCCTCCTCGTACTGCGTCAACGGCAATCGCGAGTAGTCCTCGGGATCTATGCAGCAGACCGTTACCTGCGCTCGGAAAACTGTACGATTGTTTGCCTTCCCATCGCAGATAGCGTGAAAATCCGCGCGAATCCGAGATCCCGCACTTCACTCACCACGTTCGGCTTCGAGATACTCTCGAATATCGCCTTATGCCGCGGATCGTTTATCCTCGACATATGCCTGACACCCTCGATTATTAGTACTTCGTTGTCTTCTAAGGCCTCGACGGATATTATCGCAGCGAGTATTTCCGGATGTGTCGCTATCTGTAAAAAAAATCAAATTTGCAATCTCGATTTGATACACACATTAATTTTAACAATATATGTCAATATATTGAAGAATGAATTTGGAGTTTAAGCAAAGAAAATAATTCCAAGACAGGTGAGAACCTGGAGACGATCTGTAATTTATTCAAATTAATTTTTTGATCTTTATATCTAAATATAAGCTCTTTTTTAAGAATTAATTGAAAGAGACACTTAGCAAATTTTCTCTAATTTATTACAAGCCGTAAAATAAAGCCTAAACAATTTATGTTAATTTTTTTTTGAGTTCTAGATTCATCAAAGTACTGACATATATAATTAAGAAGATTCTTGACGCTTAAGAGTTATAATTATGATAATAATTTTTTTTAATTAATTACATGTACAGTCTCCTGCGTGACATCGCCATCCAGCACACCGCCACCAATTTTAGCATTCACGAAGCAAACTTGTAGTACTTTTGATTCCGCCTCAACCCGTTCCAATCGTCCCTCGTGACGTATCGTCAATGGACACAAAGGTACGTTACTTTCCAACCAATCTTCAATTGTCAGCCATTGCTTAGACGTCATTACCTACGAAATTATTAAGTTTTATATTTAAAAAAAAAATGAGTAAAAAGAAAATGAGAGGAAGACAATTTCAGAATATGAAATAAGAAAGAAAATATATCAATTGAATGCATTGCATACCTGTCTAGAAATTATTAGACGGCCATCGAGTGCATGCTCCGTCTCGAGATAATTATAATAATGAAAAATACTTTTGAGTTTGGCTTTCTGTGCATTTCTGGAAAACGATAAAATTTAGAAACTCTCGCTTTTTCTCTTAAACTCAAAGTAACAGATTTCTTTGACGATTTGGCACGCTCGGGAATCACTCACTTGTGGAGGTGTCTGAAGAAATTTGTGAAGTTGAAATCGCGTAATGTAGGATGAGTCTTCGTTGTTCTCTTCGGATACGTTGAGAAGAATGCATTCGCGATCAAGGAGGAGACGAAGGCGTAACTGTATTCGACGCTGTCACCTACATAAGATGAATTCATTTTTGTATTATCGAATTCTACTTCAAGTAAGAAAATATTTTATAATTTCTCATAATATTTTTAAAAGGTTTTGATATTTGAAATTTATGAATATTTCTGAAAAATATTTGTAATTTCTTCAGATTTTGTGTATTCTTCGGAAATTATAGACTAAAAAATCATAGAATTTCAGAATTCACATATATGTATAAAAGAATTCTAGAAAAGCTGTAGACTATCTCAGTATTTTTGAAAAATTCCAAAATAAAGAAAAACTGAAAAAGTTTCTAAAAGGTTATAAAATTATACAGAAATTCTGAAAAATTTTAAGATTAAATCTCATAAAAATTCTAAAAAATCAGGAAAAATTCTAAGAAAAATTTTCATCAGGATAGATATATTTATCATGCAAGTGCCGATGTGAGATCGTTAAAAATAGTTGAATAGTAAGGTACTGTTTTACATGACTACAATACTTTGAAGAAATGTCGAATCTCGCGGTACCTTGCTGCTGGAGGCTAAAGTGTAAGCCTTGAGGGGGTTTTGTAGATTTTAAGGCCTTCGCCTGTTCCACTATTCGCGGTATTGTCTTCGTGAACACTTGCTCTCGTTCCGCGAGATCGAGATCATTGTCTAGGAAGGTTCCCAACATGGAGAATAGGTCGGCGTCTTGCACGTCTTCCTCGGGATCGAGGCTTATGCTGAACGAAACAAATGCATTTTAATGCGTAAAAGCAGTTATGAACTTCGTTATTATTTATTATATATGATACTATTATAATTGATTGTTTATTAATTCACTTTTCCATTTCTTAGATATCGCTTCTTTATTTCAAAAGTGATATACAAAAAATTATATTAGGTGTTGGAATTAATTCGTAGCGTTTTACAAGAGATGGGAAGTACTTTCATTAATGTATTTTTTAATGCTCATGTGAAATAAATAACATTCTTTCATTAAAAAACGCTACGAATTAATTCCAACACCTAATAAGTTTCCTAAAAAAACGAAAAAACTACTTTTCAACATATTGGAAGATTATTGACTAATCAAATAATATCAGCAAAAGGAATACACTGAGTGCAAAAAATATTCGTACAAAGAAAATATTTTTTTTTATTTTTTTTTTTAAAAAGTAAATATTATCCAGTGAGAAATGAGTCATCGAATTGATGTTCAAATCAAATCAATTGATGTTCGAATTAATATCGATACGATGATTTCAACACCAATTTGACGTCGATTCGACGTTTAATTGACGATCATTTCTTGCTGTGTAATTAACAATTTATTTACAAAAAATAAAATAGACTGTATGTTTCTTAAAATTATATATAACAAAAAGATGTGTATTAATTACAGAAAATATGTCGTCTGAAAAATAAGCGAAAAATTAAAAATTGTATTGTTTGAATGCTCAAAAAATATTCGTACAGTCAAGATATTTAGCTTCTAAAATCAAAAATATATGCGAAGCTCATTTGTTAATGTAAGAATAGAATGTATTATTGTATAAATGTATAAGAATAGAATGTATTTATTGTATAAAATAATAACTAATGCTTATTTTCTACAAATAAGACTTTTTTATAGAAAATTTCCTTGCACGAATATTTTTTATTCTCACTGTATATTTTTAATAAGATATTTTTGTTTATTTTTTTATTTCATAATTCTTAAAAAATCACTATTTTTAGTTGTGACGATTTTAATTCACTTTTGATATTTGATTTGAGTAATGTTTATTTCACTCATTCGTAGTAATAATTTAAAAGTCACATTTTTTTAGTTATGTCACTTTTAAAGTAAGGAAGCGATACAAGAATGGTTTTAAATATCCAAATATATTGATACAGATTTGAAAATAATTGTGTTGAACTATCAAAATAATTATATAAGATACTCAAAATTGATTGCTAGAATGTTAAAATTTTTTGCATCATTACTCATCATTTTGAGATTTCCACGTAATTATTTTGACGGTCCAATAAAATTATTTTCAGATCTGTAGTTAGTTAAATTTTTAGATATTTCAGCCAAATCGTTCTTTCCATGTAACATTACTCTGAAATAGAATTTCATTTAGAAAAGCAAATATTAAATATTTATATAAATATATAGTAAAACATGATATACGTTAATAGGCGATGAGAACGAAGAGTAAGTAATGCGAGTCGTACTTGCACATGTCATGCAATCGTTGCATCGCGTCTACTAGGTCCTCTGAGTTTTTAGCCGAGGCGGCCTTGTCCAATTGCTTTACAACAGCTGGCCACCAAGGCAGATCACACGGTAACATTACTAGAGCCATTGTGGATCTGTGAGGCACACAGAAATAATCGGAATGTATAATTTAAGCGGAGTAACCATCGCCTTACTTGCCAGATGGGTTATGGTCCTCGTCAAAAAGACGCGTTGAACGAATTTTTCGGAAGTTAGTACAATGTGCAATTTTTCATGCATCCAGCGAGACGTATACTTTGGAAATGCGCTGATCGATTTGGATTTACTGTCGTGGCGTGATATGTCAAAGTTATGCGTGATGGACGCGCCGAAGTAGCGCGATCGTGGAATAAAACTAGCCGGAAGAAAGTTATAATCGGTCCCCTCCCTACTCGTAAATCTTCTGTTCCATAATCGTCTGAGGCATTTACATGCGAATTACAGATTTATTTAATATAATCAATTTTTATAATATATTATATAATCAATTTTTTTTATTACATGATTCAAATCGAAATCAATCAAAGCTTAATGAATATTCATGTCAATAACTGTTATCCTTAAATCTTTATTATACTTTAAAAATTCCTGTCTTTAACGTACATAATAAGTTAAACGAGACCATTATATGAATAAATCATTTAAATAAAGAAAGTATAAATCGAGATAAATATAATCGAGATTAGATTTTAGTATCTATAATAACACTTATACGTAAATATTTTATATACTCCGATGAACATAAATATAACACGTTGTACATGACAGTTATATCGAGTGTGAAATTATAAAATTGGTGTTATGTTACTGTTACTTTGTGTTTACTGGGACATTTTCCAATTATGTAAAATTGCGCACCAATTACTGTCGGACTTGAAACGCAATCATAAACTAAAGCGGAAATAATAATACCATAAATTAAATTAATCGTCAATTTAACCCATAACATATATGATATTTTAGTCTTTTACTACACACGATGAGTCATTCGTATCTTGAGTCAATTTTCATTTCTTACAAATAATTTCTTGCAAAAATTATTAAGTGATTGTCATATATACTTTAACATCTTTAGAAGATATTTATGAAGTGATGTATTAAAAAATAAAGAAAAAGATACAAATCAGTATTTAGCCAAATATCTAAATTAAAAAAAAAAAGAAATGCATAGGATATGAATAATCCATGTATATTAAAGATTAGTAATGATTAGATAGACATGACAAGATTTATAAGTCTATTCTGTAACTTTTAACGACAGTATCATTATACTGTCGTTGCGCAGTTTTTTCATGTAAAATACCTGCGCAACGACATTTCTAGCGACTAAAATTGTCGTTAAAAAGTTACAGAATAGGCTTATTAGTCTCCACTGTAATTGGCTCTTCGTGTTTTGATCATAGCGTTTAGATCGCACAATCAGATCACAGATGCTAAAGCCTTAAACGTTAAGTACGTTAAAAATTTTAAACCCCGATTTTTGATTTCGCAAACGTGATGTTTAAATATTAACTGCTAAAGATCTCGACGTCAAAATAATAATTCTTTAAGATTTAGATTAAATTCTGATTTAATTCTTTTAGAATTTCCAAGTACTCAAATTTTCGATCATATAACCAGATCACAGATGTTAAAGTCTTACAAATTTTGAATACGTCTATACATTTTTTAAAATATTGATTCCACGATATTTTAAACGTCTAGCAGATTGGACACAAAAGAATCCAATATTACGTCGATTATTTTTCAATTTTATCCCACGCGTTTAGGGTCGTCATTCGTATTCCCTCTCGAGAGGAAAACGCCTGGTCACGCACGCAGGCGCAGGCCGGAGGGTTGGCTGGTTAGTAACCTCGTCCCACGAGGCGAATATAATTAGTCTCTCTTTCACCGGGGAGGGAATTCACCGGTCGTCGACGGGACAGCGACGACGAGCGTGCAACTGGCCGCCACGGACCTCCAGCGCTGAGCTCCGTTTACATAATCACCTCCTTTGTCTCTCTCCCTCGCGACTTACGTCGGATCAGCTGACGCGTATAAACGACGGGTCTCACGTCTTGCGCTCCGTCAACGTCGCGACGACGTTGATCATCGACGGCGATGATCCCGGCGTCCTGATCGCGAAACGCCGGCACATAGTCGAGCGGGAGAGGGTGACACACGACGACACTCTCGCGTTTCACTACCCCACCGGCTGCGACCAGGACCAACCCCACGAATCCAGTAACGGGGTATCCCTCGTTGTCCCAAGTCTCTCTCTCTCTCTCTTTCTCTCTCTCTCTCTCTCTCTCTCTCTCGCGATTTACATGGAGCCCAAGACTTTGCAGGGTCGATCTGTTGGAGACCAAAGTATTCACGATTCGGCTTCGCTCCTCGATTCACAACCGATCGAGGCACCTCCGGACTCTCTCTCTCTTCGAGAGATGAGGGTTTTTTTTTTCTTAGAGGAGGAAATCCGGAATATACGAACGCGTTGCACCCTCCCGCCGGCTCGATTGATCGTCGTCGCGGCCGCAGCGGAGCCAAGCGGAGCGGAGCTGAAAGGCGCCGCGCGAGTAGCGAACCGTTACTACTGCGATCTGGATTACTACCCGTTACTACTGCCGTCCCATCGCTCGCTGTCCGTAACCACTTCCTCGTCCCCCGCGCGATTCCCAACGCTCTCTCGCCTCGTCTTTGTCGCTACTTTAACCGTCGCGAGCGGCGGTTAGCGTTGCACCCGCTATTTATAGAAAACGGCGCCGGCGCCCTGCCAAACTCTATATAGATGCGATATCGTGTAGTAAGTCAAAAATTGACCAAATTACCCTGGTCAGACCAGGACAAAAGTCTGCGCGGCAATCACGTGTTTTTTAAACAAAGTTGGGTGGTAACTAGTTAATAAGTTAAAAGTTAAAAAGTTAATAATTATTAACTTAATTTAGTTACTTTTAATTCATTAACCTGTTTTTAATTCATTAACCTTTTTCTTTTTAAGTTAAAGTTCTTGTATCTCTTTATAAAAGTCAATATTTATTTTCTATAAAATGTTAAACATTAGAGAATTAAGTTAGATTTAGGAAAAACTCAATGATTGTGGGCGCGACGTTCGTAATGCCCAAAGATGAACGTGGGTTAGATCTGCATTTAGGAAATCTATTCGTCATATTATCCTTATTTTACATCTAATAAGTAATAACGAAAGAATAAAAACTTTTTATATATAATTTTTTAAGAATGTGCAGGTTTGATCAGCACAAAAGGAGAACAAAATCATTTAAATTACATTTAAATTACATTTTATTTTTTTATAATACAAATATCAAAATATGAAAATACCTGTAAGAAACACTAAAAATCAGTTTTTTATTATACAAGAAATATTTTTGTTGTTTCATATAATTTAAAAATAATATATTTAATTTATTTGATATGATCTATATTCAAATTGTTTTGTCATTCAGAATAATAATTTGATTTTAAGAAAAATTAGAATATTCTGATTTAATAAAATTAATATTTTTCAAAATTAAATTTTATTTAATTTGAATTAATTCAACGTAACTTTAACTGTATTAGTTTTTGGTTTACTTAACTTTAACTGAACTGAATTAATTTTATAAGCCATTAATTTTAACTTAATTTAATTTAAGAAAAAAAATGTTAACTTATTCAAATTTGTTTTTAAAGTTTCGACCATATGATTGTATTGAATTTTATTTGACTGTTTATTAAAATTTCTAAATCCTTTCCCGGATGAACTGAAATTTTTTTCAAAACTTAAGATTATACATAATTTTTTTAGAAATAGAATATAAAATTATTATATTGGTATTTTCACATATCCTGACGGTTAATTTAATAATCTGAATTAGAGATTTGAATAATTTTTCATGAATATTCTTGAACATTGTATCGCATTTTTAGCAATATTGACAGGATTCAGTTTCTTTATTTCTTTCTCTCTTTAGTAGATTAATTTTTTCGAGATACCTTCGTCTAACAAATTTTTGCAGTCACAAATTTTTGAGTCTGAAAATTTTTTTTTTGAAAATACTGTTTTTGAAATTATTATTATTATTATTTATTATATTTTGAAAAGATCATTATAGGACTCGTATATTTTAGTTATGGATTAAAAATAAGTTATAGCTTTTAGATTTACGGGATAAGTAATTCTCTCAGAAGAGATATTATCAAAATCAAAACTATGTATATACTTTTGCCTTCAAAGTTATTTGCAAAATTCTATAGCATGTCCGTAAGCTGCGTATTTCATTCAAGAGTTCTAAACTACCCAAGTACTACAACTATCGATGTAGAAGACTACTACTGTACCGATAGTAGGTTGCAGTAACGAATATATTCGAGCAAGAAAAGATGTGATGTCTTGCTATATCTTTTTGTATTTTAATCTCAGAGTAAGACAATACGATGCGAAAAAAATCGCCGTTTAAACTGACGAATGATCGTCGTTTTTTTCTCAGCAATGATCAATCTGCAACAGAGATACGTCTGACACGTTGATTTGGCAAGAAGAACTAGTAATCCGATACGAAGCTAACAGTGGCAAACTATTGGCAGTTCGCCATTAGCAACCTTGTACCAGATTTACTCAACGTTTACTCATAACTATTAATATGTTGCATGCTTGTACACAATCTATCTTCCATATGCCTGGTCGATTCACTGATAACATATAGTTGAATATATATTACGTTTTATGTTATACGAACTGAACTCTCAAAAGCCATAATTAATTATATTTATTTTTATTTTTTAATTTTGATATCCAAGTTTATGATTACTTTACAATCCTGGAGAACACAAAACTAACAGTAACATTACATCAATATTATAATTTCCCGTTCAACAACATAAATATAATACAACACATGTTGTACATAACAGTTACATTATTGAGTAGAAAATTGTCACATTGATGAATCTGACTGTTAATAGTTTGTCTTTTGTAGAAACTTTATTAATTTTCTTTATTCCGTTTTTTGTGGAGCTAGTTGAATTCGATTTCTGAAAGGTTCATGTCATGTATCAAAAAGTAACACACAGTTATAGTTATTTAAAAACGTCATTATTTGTCAGTTATTTCTCAATTAATTTGTTATACTCTTTGCACTGTTATTTTAAATACAGGAATCTCATACATTTCTAACGTTAATAAATTATTTTTTTATTATACTAAGCATTATTATATGCTACATTTTTTATAATAAATTAATGTATCCAATATATACATTTGGAATCAAAATTATGGAATATTAAAACATATAGCATATACATGCTAAAAAGATTTTATTTAATATAGACATTTACAGAGTATAATGATTATTAGACGTAAAGATTTGTATATTTTAATCATAAAAAATAATCACTAATTGTTCATTAAATACTTTATTCAGTCCATATGTCGATGAATAAGTGTGGTATAAAAATAATTATAGAAGTATTAAATTATCAGTATTATTAAGTTATCAGTTACAAAAAATATAATTAAATTAAATCACGTTAACTGAAAAAAGTAACTTTAACGGTAATTTTTTTTTATAAGTAACAAGATTAATAAATTATTTCCCTCTCTGTTATACATATTCTACATACAATATAATAATTTATATTATAATGCAATAATATAATATATGTAATATGTAATATTTTCGAAACTTCCACGGATATATTTTCTTCAAAGAATTTAAATTACGCACTTTGCGGGTCATTTCTGTGTTATCATGATACTTCTTTATAAAAATATCAATATATATAATATATAACACAATACACACAGCGTAGTACACACATTAAGCGAATAAATATTACAGTAATGTAGTACAGTGTTCACATTAGATACAATCGCGTCATAGTCTCCAGTAATTGTGGCAATTACGATATCGCAACATATATATCGTAATTTCCTACGAATCGTCGTTTTGTAATATTTAATGCCATACATTGTGTTCCGCCACTGTGTGCACGGCACAAAGGCGAATAAATTAGAGCGTTTCGAAATGCGCTGCGGGAGTGGGCTGAGCTTTTGGATCGGCGCGCTTATACACGTGGAGATATCAACGCCTGATCGAGAGAGATCTCGCTTAATTCGCTTAATTGGAATTGAAATCTCCATCGCTACGTCATCATGTGAGACCCACTCGGGGGCACCGCATGTTTTTCTTTCTCTATAGTATTTTACATATTACATCGTGTATTTTTGCTGTGTTGCTTGCCTTCCGAATATCGGAGGTGGACAGGGACGTGAAGGAAAGTGACGCAGGAAAGGAAAGTCTGAAGTCGTCAAATTTCTTTGCTTTTAACCATAAACGAGGAAAGGAATATTGAAAGAACATTCATTGATGAAATCATAAAAATACATTAATTTAATTATAAATCAGCGCGTTTTGCTCGCGCTCAAGATAGAAATCTGTTTAAACGTTATCGCTCATCAATCTTCATTTAATTATGGGTAAATAAGCGTTACAGATCGACAAGATGTTATTATGATTGTGCTAAGGAGACTCTC
The DNA here is from genome assembly GCF_000204515.1 of Acromyrmex echinatior. The sequence goes on from NW_011627302.1 coordinate 1,231,670, forward strand.
CTCCTATTAGAAAATTATTCAAGAAGAACAAGACAAAATAATATCAAAATAACATTAATGTCAATTTCCTAGCTCGAATTTGCAATACAAAGATAATAAATTGATAGAAACGCAATTAATTAAGAAGGCCAAAGATCAAAACTAGTCAAGAAGGGATTAAAATTAATTATCCATTGATACAAAATGCAAAATTAATTTCTCGTTGACATTTTAATAAACTAGTTTTAATTTTTGATCTAATTAACTGCATTTATTTGAGCTTTTCTATCAATTTCAAAATAATGTCATATTGAATCATGATAAAAAAATGACATAAATTCGATCAATATAACGTTAAATTATTTTATTTATATTATTTTGACTTTCTTGTTTTCCTTAGATATACTGACGTCACAAACGCACCGGATAGGGTATGAAATGCACAAGCTAAACACCGATGTTTATTAAAACGTCATCCACCGTTCAGGTGCGAAGAAATTCGCCTGTTCATATGCAGCACAAGCGATTACGGTTCCGACAGGTGCCACCACCTTGCGGAACCGTTGTTGGCTTCTGCTGCCTAGAACTCAGGAAAGTATCGCAAGAACTTGTTGGATCTAAATTATGTGGGTACAATGTAAGAAAAATATATATACGTATGCAAAAGAAATGTGCAAGTCACTTGTTTATTTTAATTTAAATAGATCGATATTCATTTTCACGTCATCTTTCACGGATAAAATAGAAGCGCTTATAAAATTCTATAAAATAAAATTTTATAGAACTATAATAGCTTGGAGCTTTCATGAAGTTTTAAAAAAACCTCGAACCTTTTCTTATCAATCGCAAGAGAATCGCCGATTGTGCGACTGTTAAGTTGCCATCATCGACTTCGGCGAGTCTTTCGTGATTTAAAATTTTAATCGAGCAACAAATTGTAAAAAATATCCAATTTTCATCTTTCGTCTAGGAACGTTTAACAACACGATGTCGGCGCCTTGTTATTCGTGGCTACGGTCCTGCATCCATTACAATCGCGCGGACTCCACGATCCCACAACGGACGATTGTATCGGGGAGCTGCTGGAGAACGAAAGAGGAAGGGATTTCCATGTCGGTTCAGTGAGCTCACGCACGTCGAACACTCATCAACGCACGGCGCCGCGGCGGTACGTCCAAAAATGGCGTTCCTCGCATAACATAGTTCACCGTCGTCGTCGAAATCCGTTGCCGACGTTCGCCAACGTCGTCACGAGCCGATCGACCTGGTGGAATCGCGAGGCGCCAGTTCGAGGAAGAGCCAACGTAAATATATCAGTTCGCATACCGTGCGTTCCTACGTCCTGCGTGCTCGCGGTTACGTGGGCGGATAGATGCGTGTATGTGTGTGCGTGTGTTTCCGTTGAGATACACGACGAGGTATCCTCCGGATGAGCGCGACATAGTGCAGTTCTACGTCGCTTCGACAGAGCGAACAACTGGAGTGGCGAACACAGGGGGACTCCGTTTATCAGAATACCTCTGACAAAGTGCTTGAACGATAAGCTTGTCCGCAGTAAACGTTGAATGAAGAATTTGTAGACGCTATCGATCAGCAACACTAATGTCCGCTTTTACAGCAATATAGATTAACTTTAATCTCGGTGATTAACTGTAATTAATTTTAATCATATGTCTGAGATATTTAAATACATGTAGATTATTCCAACGTTCTTTGATTGCAAAATGGCATTTCTTTTACTTATAAGGGAAGGCTCAGAAGTGGTCCTCATTGATTTTAGTGAAACTTGGGAGGATTATAGAGTAAATATAATCCTCTGAATAAAATCGTATCCCTATTTGGATGTAAAAGGTTAATCGAAATATTTGAAATGAAATATTTCGATATTGAATTTAATAGTGGCAATTTATTACAGTTTATACTCGAATTCATGATGTTTAAAAAATTTATGTTTTGTTTTTAAATTGAAATTAAATTTTTATTAAAACTTTCACGAAAATTTGTAAAGATAGTGCGTAATCAAAATAATTAATTTTTTTATGTTAACAATTATTCATAAAATTTTATTATTATATAATAGAAATAAATTAATTGCAAGCAAGGTTAAATTCGAGTCTATAGAAGCTATTATCATATTCGCTAAACTACAAATACCCGAGTATAAACGTTCTAATAAATTCTAATGAACCGCCGCTAATAAATTTAATATTGAAATATTTTAGAAACAATTAACTGTTTACATCCAAATAGGGTTATTATATTCAGGGAAACACTTTATAATCCTGCTAAGTTTTACTGAAATCAGTGAGAATTACTTCTAAGTCTTCTTTTATTAGTTGCTTTAATTTACTATTTATCTTTTTTAATTTTTAAAATTAGAAAAAGATAAACAGTAAGATAAACTGAAATTAAACTGAAGTTAATTGATAGAAATGTGGACATAAGTTGTGCGTTTAATCTTGATTACTCAGAAGAACTGTCAAAAGCAAAACAGGCAATAACGAGGGACTTTCTATCTCGAGAATTTTCGAAATCAATAATTTAAAATGCAAAGTTTTGAATGGAATTAATACTACTAAAGAAGTTTTTCACAAACTCCAATTTATGGAATCACAGAGTTTTGAAAACAAACTTGAATGTATCTTAAAACTATGATTTGATATCAAAGATAATACATGAACTTCAAAACTTACGAAGCAGATATTCCCAAAATGCTTGCGGAATTTGTGTCAAAAAACTTAAAATCGAAGGTCAATTTCAATTCCAGGAATCTATAAAATTATTCTTCAAAATAATTAAGATTAAGAATCTTGTACAAGAAAAATTTTAAAAGGTCGATGTGTAGAGAAAAAAATAACTTTTTGCAATCATAATTTTAGAATTCTAAAAATATTTCTGAACAATTTTTAACAATCAAATGGAACTAAAATCTACCTACGAAAATCTGATCAGACATACTTGAAATGATACTTAAAATGTCGAAAATAAAAAAAAATGAAATACGTAAAGGAATCATTCCGTACAAGCTTCACATCGCGTGCGAAAATCCATATTTGCATATCATTCTCCAATAAGGCAAGATTCTGATAAATGGAGTTCCACTGTTACTTTACACAGTCTCTTCGATTTCATATCGTTGATTACGCAATCGTCGTTCAACATGCGAATCGTCTGATAATAATCTTCCTTCGAGCTGATGAATGAATCAATCGATCGATTGAACTACGTTAATTTTTTAGCATTCTCTCGGGCGATATGAATGATGGACAGGATACGTGCGTGTGTGAATGTGTGGTGAATAAAATTTAAGATCGCGGTGAAAGTCGCCGGTGTATCGTTTAGTGAATTTGATTCACAAGTGTCGTTCACGTGCGGATGCGCGAGAGCGATCCTTGTTTGATTTCGCCTGACACGTTCTGATAAACGTCGAGATCTTTCCCACTCCGCGCGATATCATACAAATGTGCGTGCATTTAAAAAAATAACAATAATTCTTTTAAATTCTCTTGGTGTTCTCTATTACGTCTCAATTACGCTTCCCTTCTCAATCATGGTTATCGAGTCACGCGATCTTAGGTCGAACAATTCGCCGGCTATTACGCAATACATGCAAAAACATCGAAGGAAGTTAATTAACACTCGTACTCTTAGTAGCTTATTTGCGCCGTCAATTGCCCTGTGAAATCGGAAAGAGCTAACGTTAATCGCTCGCACGTCGAGGTCTTGCGCTGCTCACCGTAAATTTTTACGCACTTACGCAAGCGTCACTGGTCAGACGAGCCTTTGAGATAACAATGATGTCATGCGGCGATGAAACAGCTCGCCGCTGGTGCACGGATTACGCATAAACAGATATCACAGAATATCACATGCGCGGCACATATTTACATACAAATTACGTACATAGAAATTTTTATGTTTGCAATAGAGATTATTAACAATTTTACGTTTTCAATAGCAAAATTCTTACGACGTTTTAGCCTTCAAATGCTATTAATATTAAGTGATACAGTATTGCTGATATGTAAATTTTACGTATAAGGAAATAGGCTATTTTTAATACATTTATTTACAATATTTTGAATTAAAAAAATTATTTACAATTTAGATTTTTGCAAATTCAGTTCTTTGAGGGACATTCCTGAGGATGTCCTTAGAACATAGACATTCTTTGGACATTTTTAGGATGGTTTCCCTTGGAAAATTGTGTTGTGGAAATAGCTTAATTTAAAAGCAAAGAAAGAATAAATAATTCATTTTATTATAAAATATATTGTTCAATGTCTTCTTATATAATGTAAACTTAAAATAGACAAAATAATATACTGATATATATATATGAACAAAATACTGATATATATGAAAGAATGGTTTTGCATTATTTAAAAATTTTGATTTTTTAGATTTGAAAATAATTTTGTTGAACTATTAAAATAATTATGTAAGACGCTTAAACTGAATGTTAGAATGTCAAGACTTTTTGCAGTATTATTATAAAATTTGAGTATCCTACATAATTATTTTGATGTAATAAAATTATTTTCAAATCTCTATCTAGCTAAATTTTAAGATACTTTAGAAAAAAAAACTGTTCTTTCCGTGTGACAAAATTTTTAGAAACTTGTCTCCGTTTGTCCTAGTTTTCAACATGACAGATTGGACCTTCTAATGACCATTGAAGGCACAGCCTAGCGCTCAATGACCTCGCTCACTTATACGTACAATTTACGATAGCATTCTAAGATTGACGCAGCTGACTGTTGAAACACTGTCTGATTCAAACAACTCCGGAAACGTGGATTATTCTCTCAGAAACGAAATCCGGTTCCCCGATAGCATCTAGACGCGAATCATGTTACGATTCTTGCATGCAGTAAAAGTAAACTGCTGCAACCTAAATTTTAATGTTAATAAAAACTTTTTACTATTATTTGATACATGAGCATCGAAGCGCCAAGTGAGCGCCGTTCCGTCATAATTAACGGGTTTCCCGATAATGCCTTGGCGCTTCACCAATTTTTTTCAGCATCTCCAGCGCAAGTGGGCTATCACACAACTCCGAAATACAATGCTAAATGAGTTTTTTTTATCATTTATTTAATCCAGCTCTCGGACACCTCGCGTGCTGTTTCGTCGCAATTGAATTTTTCAACGCTTTCTTACGCCGTTTCTCCGCACTCAGATCAAACATAGATCTGCCATAATGGCAACTATGAAGATTATAAGAACTATAAAGATATGACAATTATCAAGTTTTATATACAAGTAGAATTATACAAGACGGGAAAGTTATTAGTTTTTGAAGTCACTCAATAGCGCTGAAACAGCATCATATTTTGAGGGAAAGACTACAATAAAAAATAAAGAATTATAACAAATCTTACTCAGGAAAAGTTGTAAGATTTTAAAAATAGACCCTCATCTTTTAATAATTAATACATATAATTGAACAAATTATATATTTCACAATTGCAAAGTACTTTACTCAATATATACATTGATTTTACATATAAATTTGTATAGTTGTCACCTTTATAGTTGCTGTCATTATGTCTTTTTTTCTGAGTGTGTTCGACGTGATTTCAGTGACTTGTCACCGAATTATGCTCTCTGCCAGTGTAGATTAATTCTAATTTACTTACTTTTTATCTTTATTTCTTTTTCTAAGAATAAAAAAAAGGATAAACCGAGATTAAAGTTAATCTACATTGGTAGAACTAGACGGTGAATGAAATTAAAAAGGAGAGAAAACCGCAGAGCGGATCCAAGAACAGACACGCGGAAATAGATTATAGTACAGGTACTTATCTATTATATATTCTCGACGAACGCCGGTTTCGCAGGTGTACGCAAACACCAGCACTTTCACCGCGCGAAATTCTCCTCTGGATCTTCTTCACCGCGCCGCACAATGCACGATCGTTGCCGTTTTTTCGCGAGTTACATCGAGTTCCTCGTAGTGGGACGACCTTAAAGGTCGCATTCGCAGGCTGCAAAACTTCTTGCGAAACACACTCGAGCGTTTTGCACGAGCAATTAAACATTTCGTAATTTTTTGCTCGTTACTTCGGTAAGTATCACGATTTGTTCGCGCGACGCGCGCTTAATCGAAACGATTAATTACAATTTGTAGCAATAAAAACGCGAGGTGTATTCACAAACATTTTACCATCATAAATGCATTTTCTCTCTGTACGACTTTATTTTGTTTTAATTGGAGATTAAAGCATTAAGGTATTTAATGTTAAAGAATTTCAAAATTGCAGATGAAGAATTTGCCACCAAGATTGAACCAGTTTGATAAATAAAGTATAAATAGATATTATTTAATGAATACAAAAGTATTCATACAAAGAAGATATCTTTAAAAAAATATTATTCTTAGAAAATAGACATTGATTAGCAATTTATTAAAGAATAAAATAAATAGTATTTTTTTCCAAATTATTTTATCTAAAGATTATAATAATTAAAATATATTATCTTAATAAAATAAACAAAAATGAAGAATTACTATTATTTCAGGGCACAAAAAGTATTCGTGACAGTCGAAATTTAGCTTTTAAGATTGTGAACACGGTTATATTCGCTTTTACTCATATTAGGACAGAACGTATTCAATATTAATTCATTACTAATTAACGTTTATTTTACAAATAAGGCTTTTTTCAATAAAAATCATCCCTGTACGAATACTTTTGGCGTTCACTGTAAATAATTGTAAGAACGTCTCCACAAATAACTTTCTTGAACGGTCTGATTAAGTCTTTAATCGAAGAGGAAAGCGAAGCAAGATGTACAATTATCAAATTTTACTCGATCTACAAGATATATAAAATCGTTCACGTGACAGGAACCCGAGAATGCAATCGACCGAGCAGTTGCGGCCAGAGCAGCTGGTGGGCCTGGTGGCCCGTTCGGCCGAGGGTACAGCTGCCAAGGGGATGCCGATCAAGGGCCACGAGGACCTCTGGGTGGAGATCCAGGCCAACACCTTTCGAAACTGGGTGAACGAGCACCTGAAACACGCCGGTGACGTGGGCGGCGACCCCGTGCTGGACCTCGCCGAGGATTTCCGAGACGGCACGCGTCTCTGTGCTCTGGTCGAGGTGCTGACGAAACGCCGCCTGCCGCGATGGAATCCGCGACCAGCGAATCAGCATCACCATCTGGAGAACGTATCCACGGCGTTGCAGGCCATCGAGGCTGACGGCGTAAAACTCGTCAATATCGGTAAGCAAGTCACACGCAATTGATTCCTGTCGGAAATAGAATCATTGGAATACAAAGTGAATGCGATTGTGTCGACAAAGTTGAATAATTCTATCATCAGCGACAGAATTTTAAACATTACACACTCAGTGTAAAAGTAGGGAACGCTTTCAACGAGCTGCGATTAAAGTAAGATTAACGAATATAAATATATGGAGTGTATAGATTTTTAATAGGTTTTAAATAATAGTTATTAGGTCATTTAAAAAGTATCCGCGGTTTTTTGTTCAATTTTTGAATGATTGTCCAATATATATAAATAATGTTATATATATACGTGGAAAGAACAGTTTTGCTGAAATACCTAAAAGTGACTAAATATAGATCTGAAAATAATTTTATCATCAAGCCATCAAAATAATTGCATAAAAATCTCAAGCATGATGAGCAATGTTGCGAACAATTTTGAGCAAGATTTTTTAGCAACCAGTTTGCTTGTCCTACGTAATTATTTCGATGGTCCAATAAAATTATTTTTAAATCTGTATCTGGTTAAAGTATTAAATACTTCAGTAAAACCGTTTTTCCATATCTAATCAAATTTATTGCATGTTATAATTTACATTAAACCTTAATTAATCCGATTCAGTTGGATTGATAAAGAATGTCGAATTTTTTTGTCTTCTGACATTCATATTTCGTTACAGTGCAGCGGAGTTCGCGACATATTCAAGATTGTGAAGAAATTGCTTCCGTTGCGCCGTTCGAACCTTCATATTTTTACGGATCGTAATATAGGCAAAATACCGTGTTTTGTACAAATTGACGAGAATTGCAAGGGTACAGCGAGGCGAAGGCCGTCTGTTCGTCCACGGTCGCGCGAAACCGTCAAGGCGTTGCACGCGCTCAACGTCCAATTACGCTCCATAATTGGAACGACGTTATGACTTGCGTATCTACAATATATATCCTGAAATATCCAGATTGTAATTCGCACTGAAACGAGTAGGAATCGATTTGAGGCTTCTGTCGTCCCGATCATTTTATTTTTAATTATTTTATATATAGACATAAATGCTCACAAAAAAAAAAATTATGGCGATCATACTTTGAGTGATTTCCATTTGGTGATACATATCGACATGTTGTTTTATCTTTGTTACTCATTGAATGTCAAGAAAGATAGAATGATGTTTGTGTCGACTTATATCATTACATGAAAAGCCTAAGTCGCTCGTTTACTCGATGATAATTTATCTTGCGGAAGAGAGAAAAAACTTAGATAAAACTGATTGCATTTTTTTCGCTAAAGCAGGTTTTAGAAAAGAAAAAGAGAGAGTTATATATATTTTTTCCATTAAATCATGTTAGTCAGAAATGATGTCTCACGCAACTGATATTTCAATGACTGTTCTTTGATCTAAATATAATTACATTCGTTTCGTTTTTTTTTATTTATTTGATCTTTGTTCAATAATATTAATACACTGTATTTTGCAATTTGTTCGCGAACGGAAAGTATATTTTTTTATTAATCATATTAATCAAGACTATCAAGAGTAACATGTTTACGATGACATTTATACAACGATACACAAAAAGAACAATTTTGCTGAAGTATCTAAAGATGTAGCTCGATACAGATCTGAAATAATTTTGTTGGACCATCAAAATATTATAATTATGTAAAAACTTCAAGCATAATGAGTAATGTTGTAAAATTTTATTCTAGCAATTAGTTTGAATCTACATAATTATTTTTACAGTTCAAAAAAATGTTTTGCATCCAACTAAATTTTTCCCATTCCTAGGTAATTATTTTGATGATTCAACTAAATTATTTTCAAATCAATATCTATAATAAGCTACATTTTTACATTTTACATTTTACAAAACTATTCTTTTAGTGTATGAATAATACTTATTCGATTGTGTGCTCTTCTCCTTCTTCCCATATTCTTTATATAGCCTCTATATTATTTGTTTAAATTTTTATAATCTCGATGCACTGCAACTTGTTTGCCAACAGGAGATATATAATAAGCCACGTGGGTGAAACACCCGTTTTCATTAACACACACTCTCTCTCTCTCTCCCCCTCTCCCCCCCTCTCTCTCGTCATGGCGTGCTGAAGTGCGGGAAAAAGGCGCACGCGTGAAACGCGTTATTAATAATAATATGCAATCAAAGTACTAGGGAGCCGCCGCGACGCATTCCACAGATAATGAGCAATCACTGGAAATGTGCATCTTCCTCTTCTCGCGGGAGAGGAAAGAAATACCTAGGAATATTTATCATACCTTAATCCGTACGCGCTGTTCACGTACGATTTTTTTTCCATGCGTAACACTTTCGAAAAAATATCTTAAAATATCGTTCGTTTCTGATTGCGCACGTACGAACAAATTACCGTGAAGCGATTCGCATAAGCGATTGAACATAATCTCACCGCGATACCTTCGCAGTTTCATTCGACTTCCCTGAATTCTCTTTTCTGAAATTTTTTATTCTCGCGATTAATCTCGCTTTTTCAATTTTCTTTCTCGGATTGCTCGTATCAAGATACGCTTTGGAATGTAAAATAATCCCAAGCAGAATACAAAGTTATTATAACATCGAAATCGTTTCAAAATGATTATTAAAAGTCATTTTTCAATCAAGATTCAAAATGATGTTATCACATGGAAAGAACAAATTTGCTGAACTAAAAATTTTACTAGATAGATACAGATCTGAAAATAATTTTGTTGGACCATCAAAATAATTATATAGGGAAACTCAAGCATGAGCGATGCAAAAAGTTTGAACCTTCCAGCAATCAATTTGATCGGTTTCTGTATAATTATCTTGATAGCCGAACAAAATTATTTTTAGAGTTGTATCTAACCAATTTTAAAATACTTTAGCAAAATCATTCTTTTTGCAATATGCGTGACTCGTTCTGTTGGGATTTAATAGATACTTGACGATCGAAGTCATTACGGATTAATTACGTTTTTATTTTTGACAATAAAATTACGCGATTTCCAACGTCGAAAGATTGTAGAACGCGAAAACGCAAGGATGATTTTCCTACTCGGAAGTATCGGCAGCGATCCGGGCCATTACCTGCCACACGCCACAGCGAGTAATGCGTTTTCCTCGGTCTACAGTGTAACAATAAAAAAAGCGTGCAATGCCGGTATGCCTATGAGTCAGCACACGACGATGGAAAACGTAATGGGAATCATTTCGAATATGCGGATCATCGTTGAGCAAGCTGTCTGTCTTTCAGCGACGCCCGGAGGTCTGCATTTCTGCAGCGGTGCTTTTAATCTCGCGCATGACGCCGCGAAACACGACACCGTCACGTCGCAATCGAAGACGCTTCGTCGTTAATCCTCGATGATTCTCCGCAGACGGGATCTACTTTTTTTATCCAAAAAAATTTTTAATACCGACGAAGGTGTGCCCGGATGATTTTTCATTAAATTTTAACCTTTCGCCCCAGGTTGGACTTCAAAAGCACAGTCGATATTTTGATTGTGAATTCTAATAAATTTAAATTTGTAAAAAATATAAAGTAAAATACAATTCGACTTTTGTGATAGTAAAAACTTGAATTATTACAGCTTTTATAAGTATGCAGAATTTTCTTTCTATTATAAGGAAATATTGTAAAAATCTGTACTGAAGTTTAAGGACTCAGATTGTTGACGATCAAAATTCGACATGGCAGACAGAAGGTCGTATAGCAAGTTCATTCCAATAATATTGCAGCAAAATTGCAACATTTCTATAATATTGCAGTAACGTTACAAATGTTCCAGCAATGTTGCTTTTATGCTATGAATTAATATTGTTTCGAAGATTCGCGCCGAAATTCGAAAACTTGTACGTTGCCGCGATCTGCAGCGTGTTGTTTCCAGATGATGCACCGGTTTCTGATTTCGCGTCACACCTTGCAAATCGTAGCTTTCGAGGTCGTTGCCTTTCCTGCGTCGCGTCGCCGGTGCCTACGAGGCCGCGAAAAACCATAGCATCGTCATCATCGTCGTTATCATGTGCATTACATGACAACTATTATCGTATGATTCAGTTCACGATGGTACAAGAAATAATCGATATCGTCTCGTGAGACCGAGATAAGAGCATGTTTATCTCGCAGCTAGAAAGATGGACATCGAATCGAAATGACACACAACGAATATGAGCATCTGATTGTTTGTTCTATCGTGTATATCTAGAAAAATATTCTTATTAAACAAAAAGACCCAACAAGAATGACATTTTGATGAGATCAAATAGAATTGTCGATTCTCATAATTAAAAGTCCTGTTTGATTTTATCAAAATGCTATTCTTGTTGGACTTTGGTTGATGAAAATGAACTTGAATTTTCTACATAATTGTTTTGGTGGTCTAACAAAATTATTTCAGATTTGTATATGCCTATTTAAATTTAGACACTTTAGTAAAATTATTTTTTCATTTTAGAATCACAAAAAAATTAAGAATTTCTAATTTTATAGGTCTATGAAATTAAAAATCCCTAAGGAAATTTTCTTAAGATTCCATGGAACCCAAAAATCCATGGAAAATCCTTCTTTAAGATTATCTATTAAAATACGTGTAGATCCCACGTGGATATGTTTAATATGAACATTAATCAACGTAAATTATAATTGCAGAGAGAATTATTATAAATCCTCAAACTTATTTACCAAAGTCACCGTAAATCTTTCTTCTGCAATTACAACGAATGATGCCGCGTGAACATGCACGCGTGAACATACCTTCTCCTTTTTTCTAATCGTTCCTTTCTTTCTCTCTTATGTGGTACCCCAAATTAAATCGCTTCTTCGTGCCTGCTGGCCAGATCGTTCTTTCCAGATAGAAGCGAAGAAATTCAGGCCGACAATAAATCAAATTGATTTTCTACTACTTGACGGTTTTACCGCTCCGGCATTGTGCACACAGCGTAAGTCCCGCTAAAGCTGCTTTCCTTCGGGCTTCCAGGTAACGTGGACATCGTGAACGGCAACCTGAAGCTGATCCTGGGCCTGATATGGTCGCTGATCGTGCGGTATCAAATCGGCAAGTCCAAGTTTCCACCGAGGAAACTCATGCTAGCATGGCTCAAGGTCAGTATGCGATATAATTGCGACCGAGTGCGACCTCGACTCGCATCGTGCCGTAAACCAAATGCAGAAGCTATATTACTTTACCTCGAGCTCGATCCTTTCCGACGGGTCTACATATATCGCGTTACGCGAGAACGTGTTTCCGTTACGAAAGAATTTTCACAGACACTGTTTGCATACGCTCCCATATTTGCGTGTAACATTAATATTATTTATTTATATATATATATATATATATATATATTATACGTACGCATTATGATTTATACGCGTACAATTAACCCTTGGAAACCTCGCGTATCGCGGTCGTCGTATTTAATTGCTTGCTAATAAGCGTGAATGGATAATCTTTAAACAGCAGCGTTTTAATTTCTAAGACCGACTCTATTTTCAGGCTGTCTTGCCGGAATGTAGAGTCAATAATTTCACGACCGACTGGAACTCCGGCGTGTATCTGAGCGCACTTTTGGATTATTGCAAGCCTGGCCTGTTCTCTCATTGGCGCCAGCTCGATCCGAATGACAGGTAAAATAAATGGTTTAAAAGTGAACTGAAATGTAAGCTTTTTTATTACATCTCTCTCTTTTTAATGATTTTGTGAGATGTTTAACTTCATTAATATATTAGCGCTTTGGTATCTTCGTATTATTTACCATTGTTCTCTTTTGATACACTGAGATAAAACAATGATTGTATAATTTGACTCTAATTAAAATAACTATAACTGATAATTTAAAATGAATAAAATAAAATCGTCACTGATGTTCCATTAAAAAAAAATTTAAACTGTGTACACAGTTGACAGTTAACCTTCATTACTTGCGATTCAAAATATTCCAATCTTATAAATTCGCTAAATGCTATTTATACACATTGTTATATTTAGCACAAATTGTGTTTCACAAATAAATATACTTTTTAATTGTTCAACAATTAAAAAGTGTTCACATTTATATTTATTTAAATAATGTATAAAAAATATTATCAATCTATATTTAATTATAAATCATCAAAGAGAACAATGAAAATTAAGATATAACGTTTGACTGTCAGAAACACCCCACTTAAGTAATTACATTAAAAAGAACTATATGAGTAATGTAGAGTTAAGAAGTTATTTAATGTTGAAGACTAAAAATGTGGAAAATTAAATAAATTCTTAGAATATTTAATGCTAAATTTTTATTAAAAAGAAACCTAAAATTATTGTAGTTAAATTATCGTGATTAAAGGAATTCATCACTTTACAATACTTAACTTATTTATCAAAATAGTATTGCAATTGTTTATTTAATTTAATAAATTAATAATTTATGAAGGTAAAATTATGGTTATCATAAAAGGTTGTCGTATAAAGTCATGGTACTGCCAATTTTATATTGTGTACTGTTATTTTAATATTAATTTTTACTTTTGCAGTGTTTACAATTGTCGCAAGGCCATGGAGATATCAAAACGTGAGTTCGACATCCCCATGGTGTTAGAGCCGGACTATCTGGCGTCACCTTACCTGGATGAACTCTCAGGGATGACCTACTTATCGTACTTTATGAAGGAAGGCTCGCCAGGTTTCCACGCAACGCTACGATGGGTCAATTCGCAATTATCGCACACCTCAATACGGAACTTCACGGTGGGTGGAGATGAGGCGTCCCGGTAACAGTACCTCGGTATAATACCTCACAATGATATTTAATTATACTTCTTTCACAGACGGATTGGAACGACGGTCGAGCACTGTGCGGAATCGTCAGAAATCTGGGCGGTCCAGCGTCACCCTTTGAGAAACTCGACAACGACCCCTCCGCGTGGGAGCATAATTTGCAAATGGGTAAGACCATCAGAAATTGATTTTCAATATTTTACTCATAAATACTATATAAATGTTTTCTAAATTTATTGCATGCTTTCAGAAGAATTTCAGAAGAAATGGTATATTCTGATATAAACTTTACATTATTTGTATATCGGTAGTATACATCTTGACATATAAATTGTATCTAAATGTACACAGTTGACAATTAAAGTATCTCCTGCTAAAAACTAAAGAGATTTTTTAAAATTAAATACATTCTAAGAATATTTAATTTCAAATTTTTATTAGGAAAAAACTAAAATTGTTCTAATATTTGTGATTAAAAGAATATATAATTATTTTAGAATAGCTTGTGTATCAAATTGATACCATACGGCATTGTTTCTTTAATTTAATAAATGAATAATTTGTGAAGGTAGAATTGTGTAAAAATATAAGAAATACGTTAAATATAAATTATGATAATATAAATTGTCCGATACACCTTTTATATTTACATGTACTATTTATATATATATATATTACACTAATAAATTCTTAATAAAAAATTCTTAATAAAATTCTTTGATAAACTTACTAATCAAACGTGTTCTCTGTAAGGTATCGACGGCGGCAAGAAGTTGGGCGTAGAGCCGATCTTGAAAGCAAAGGACATGGCTGATCAGAATGTAGAGCATTTAGGCGTGATGGCATACGCAGCGTACTTTCAGTGGGTGAAGCCTCGCCCTCAAGCGAGTCAACAGATTGCCGTACACGTCGATAGCACATCCGCCCGAGTGCAACAGCCGGTTGGTTAAGTCATTGTTTGTTAATTACACCGAAACTAGTTAGCGTTGACGAATTTTCACCGCCGCAATTCCTTTCCACAGTCCTTATCCAAGAAATCCTGCTTGTTCATCCAACAAAATACTCTCGGAATCTTATATCTCGAAACTTCAGTTACTTCGACGACAAACAAATTGTATGCAATTTGGTTGCAGGCACATTTCAAGCTGGAGATGCTCACCAAAGATGTAAACGCGCGGGAAGTGCGCGGCGAAATCATAAGTCCCAGCGGACGCGTGGAATGCAGGCTTACGTGGAACGGAGTTCACGGCAAAGGCACTTTCGTACCTACAGAAGTGGGCATGCACAAGGTCTGTTAAAGGAACAGCGCAATTATAAAATATCGTAAAAAAAAAACAAAAGAGTTCTAACTTGATTATAAGATTTTAACAGATATTTGATTTTCGTATCCTCGAATTTTTCATCTTCATGTTTTAAAGAAAGCTTAGGAGATTGCAAACAAAATGCAAAAATTAAATGATTAAAAATAAGAAAAAAATGAAGAAAAACTCTGAAAGATTCTCGAAAATTTAAAAAAGAATAAAAAGTAGAAATGAGAGCTAATGAGAGTGTAGGTGTAGTAATTGGAGCGTTCATTAAGTTGAGTAAAAATGGTCTTCATGCACAATACTTGGTTATAAACATAAATTAATAATAAGTACTATAAATGAAGACCATTTTTAATCAAGTTAATTAACGCTCCAATTACACTCTCATTAACTCTTCTTTTTATGTTTTATTTTTTTTTAATAATTAGTTATTACTTAAATAATTTTCTTTTAAATATATGTGGGAAATATTAAATACCATCTTCTATATTTTTAAATTCATCTCTTATTTTTCAGCTGATGGTATACAACGATGGCGAGCTAGTGAACGGATGTCCCTATTATTTTAGGGTTTTGCCGCCGCTAACAAAAATCAAATCCCCGGGCATGGATCCTTGCGCTATAGGATCTATCGTCGAGGTTCTAGTCAACAGTTACGGTATGTGTTTCCGGCAATATGAAAGGATTCACTTTCAGTGAAGAATCAGAATATTGGAATTCTGTATCAGGAACTAGTCATGACGGTATCGACGTGACCGCGTGGTCTCCGACCGGAAGATCGCTACCGTGCCCCGTTAAAGAAAAGGATGGTGTGCACACGGCGACCTTTCAACCCGACGAGACGGGAGAATGGAGTATCGCGATAACGCACAAGGGAAATCACATACAAGGAGGTCCTTTTACTTGTTTCGTGTTCGATCCTAATGGAATCAAGGTAAAATGACGTATTAACATTATTTGTAAATAGAGATGAGTTTTTTATCCTCTTCCAATTTATATATCTGGCACGCAGTTTATATAACCAACTAATTAATAATTTATAGGTAGAACCAGTTTTATCATGTTGATATTATTTATGAAGTTATACTTTTTTTTTATTTATAGTTATACTTTCTAATATTTTGCGATTAGAATTCGTAAAGTAAAATTAACCATGCGTAAAAATTTCACATAAAAATTTTGTAATTTCATGTGAAAATTCTTTTCAATATGTCTTAAACGCAGCAAATAAATATTTATATATTATGTATATATATATATATATATATATATACATAATATATAAATATTTATTTGCTGCGTTTAAGATAGATAATTATATAGAAAACATTTAAGTATAATGATAATATTGCAAAAATTTTTAATATTTTGATGACCAATTTTAATATTCTATATATGGTATGATTATTTTTTAGAGCCTAGTAAAATTATTTTCAAATGTGTCTGGTCAAATTTTTAAATACTTGAACAAAACTGTTTTCTTTCCATGTACAAAATTATCTAATCACAGCTCTTGGACACGGACGGCGCTATGCCCGGACAATCTTTTTCATTTATCGTCGACGCCCGGGGGACCGGCGGACTCGGCGACGTTATTATCGACATTGTCCACGATAAGCAATCGGTACCCTACAGAATAGAAGATTTCGGTCACATGCAGTATCGAGTGTCCTTCGTGCCTAATAACGATGGCAAATATCGAGTGTATGTCTACTTTAATGGCTCGGACGTGCGTGGTTCACCGTTTTCCATACGTGTGGGAACGCAGAAAGGCTCCCGCAGGTCGAAGGAGTCCACGTCCAGCCTGGAACGGTCCAAGGTGTCGTCTTTAGAGCGACGAATGAACGGACTGAACGTGTCCGCGACGGAACAGAGCAGTCCAACTCAGAAGATGTATACCTCGACAGCGTACAAGTCCATCAGTCCGACGCAACGCGGTTATTCGCCCATCCATCAAACCAGCCCTACGTATAAAATGTCTAGCAACTATGTCACCGAGAACTCAGCGACCTATCAGGAATATGAATAGCCCGTCGATGCTTAAAGAGACGAAGGAGATTTACAGCAGCAACACGTACAACCATCGCTCGAGATCGCCGAATCTGCAGAGTCCCAGCTTCATCAAAGAATCTAAGGATATTTATTCATCCAGTATGCTCAATAGATCGCGATCGCCAAATTTGAGCCCAACTGCTCACATCATTAAAGAATCCAGGGACATCTACAATTCGGGATCCCTGAAGAGATCGCGCTCACCGACCCGCAGTCCAATGTCATATAGCGCCACGCAGAGTCCTGTAAACCGCAGCTTCAGCCCACGAACCAGCGACAAAGATGTGTCCTTCAACAGGCGAGGATCTACGGACAATGGCATCATCGATACTAGCAGCAACGTGCGGGTATCCTCGATGGTGGGTGGCACTTCAAGGCGCGATTCCTGGGATGCGATCGCTAAGACGAAGTCGCTGCTGTCATATGGCAGTCTCGAATCCCTCGCGAATCTGACGAACAACTCGCCAACCGCGGAAAACCGCGATAGCAGTCCGAACGATAATTTCCTGAACAACAACTATAAGAACACGCAAAACTACACCGCCAAGAATGTGTCGTCGCATTCAGCGACGACGAGCTACTCGGCTGTGCAGAAGTCGTCCAGTCCTGATTACGGTGTGAGTCCAAGGTACGACAGTCCAACGACCGCTCGCACGCATGGCATTCTGAAGAATAAGAACAACAATTACTACGGCAAGATCGCGGATACAACGGATGGTACCACGACTCATGACAGGTATCTGAACAACGGCGGTGCTGTCTACGTGTCATCTGGCAAGAGCAGTACGATCGTCGCGACCGGAAGCGCACTGGAAACATTGCCGGTGCACCGGCCGACCACTTTCAGCGTCACCGGCGTGGATCCCAATAAGGTGTCCGTCACCGTTACCGGTAAATCCCGTTGCGACTTTCAACGTTAACGCTGCGTGTCGCGAATACACAATAAAATATGCCTTCATGCCTCTCGTAGGTCCCAATGGCAAGACCGTACTGATACAGAAATCGAAGTTGCGCGGCTTGACATACACCATCACCGCTGAAGAGGTCGGCGAACATGTTATCCAAATTCTGGTGAACGGTCAGCATATCAAGGGATCACCCTTCAGGTTCGTTCAACAACGAAGAAAATAATTTTATCTCGAAATTTAGTTAGGCATAATTTTTTTTTAATAATAATCAAATTATTTTGTACATTTATTATATGGTCGAGAAAAAAATTTAATTTTTATTTGAAACCTGAAGAGACTTATGAAATTAAACTCGGAAAATTATAAATTCAAGGATGTCTCTATTAAATGCTTGTCAGGATTAAAAAATAGGAATGTAGCTAAATTATTCACAAAATGAATTATTTATATAAATTTGTTTATTTGAAGTCTAATGAACTTATGAAATTAAACTTAGAGAATTATAAGAATCGGAAATATTTCTATTTAAAAAAATCTTATCAGGATTAAAATTTTTCTATTAAGAATTTATAATAACAAAAAATTTTTAAATAAGAATTTAGTTAAATTATTCTTAAACGATTTGTTTATATTAGATCGCAGGCATATAATGCCCGAGCTATTCAAGTTGGGAAGATCCCGAACGGAGTGGTGAACCAGCCGGTAGAATTTGAAAGTACGTATCTGAAATTGTGAAATCGTGAAACCGCACAAGTGCGTCTCCGATAATAAAAGATGATTTTGTTTGTCAGTTGATGGATCGAGAGCCGGCTCGGGAAACTTGGAAATCCTCGTAAACGGGGGACACGTCACGAGTTTTGTGAGAGCGCTAGGTAGTCAATGTTTCTTGGCATCGTTTGTGCCGCATGAAGCGGTTGCACATCTGGTCGAAATGACGTTCAATGGGGAAGTCATCCCCGGTAAGTTACCTTATCATCATGTCTCGAAGCCTCTTAACAACGTTTTTAATGAAATTCACAAACGTTTATCTCTGAAATTTTTAATTAAATTGACATTTTCGAGATTTATCAAATATCCATAACAATTTTGTTCAAATCCAATAACTATATAATAATTATTGGATCTACAGAATTACTATTAAAAACACACGTTTTAAATTTTAATCTATAAATGATTACACTGCAATCGAAAAATTTGGTACATTTTTTAAAAATTGATATTTTTGGAATTTCCATTAAGTGTCATAATAGTGTTTTTAATAATAATCTCTTTAGATCCAATAACAGTTATTAAAAGTGAAAAATTATTGTTAATAATGGAACCTCCAATGGATGGATATCCCAATACCTGGAGTATAATATATGATTTTGAAATATCAAATGTGAAAATGTTGAAATCTTTTTAACAGTTAAAGGTCGAACATTTATTTCGTTTCATTTGCGTAATGTTCTATGCTATTTTGTATCCGATACTTCGTACGCTATCTTTGCCGCAAATATCTTAATTTTCACGATGCAGTTTTTAGCGCACCTTTCTTTTGTCAAATTCCGATATAGCGGAATTCTCGGCGCTTCTCCACTAGAATAAATTCTTACTGCGTACGCACGAATGAACGCACTTACGCGCGTGTGCATGCGTGTGCACCACTGCACCTGCACGTGCACGATCACATGTATCTCCTGGAATGCACGATAGTCTTTGCCGTCGCCATTAAGAAAGCTGGAATGCATACCCAACGTTGAAATGTTTTAAAAGTATGCGTCGCGCGAACGATGATTTGAATCTCGGAGCGATTCATCGAAAGTTGATGTACGCAAATTAGAATTAATAATAACATAATGATATCCTCAGTCGAATTAAATCAATATTACCAAGATGATTTATTTGATGACAATTTTTATGAGACGAAAATATTTTGGTATTTAATATTACATGATTTACTAGACTTTTTAAACTTTTTAAATGCTATACTTTTTTTTATATTGCATATTTTATATAACATACTATTATTAATATTTTTAATAGTAGTAACATTCAATTATAAAGAACATACAAAAATTGTAATTTTTAACTGTCTTTTTAATTATGATAATTTTTCTTATTTGATACATTCGATGATATTAAAAAATATTTCTTAGTGAAAGTAATTCATTTATTTTTCACAGCCTTTCATATACAATAATATTTTTATTTGTCAATATTTTATTATCCTGTATTTTATATTAAAAAAATCAAGTATTAATGGCATAATTCTACAATTGAAAATAATCTTGTTAATTCTATAACAGTATTAATGATACAAATAACATTTTATTAAAACAAGAGCATAATTTATTTGTTTCATTAATACTGTTTTTAAATTAACAAAATTATTTTCGATTAAAAGAATGTTATTAATAAAACATCATTTTTTTCCATGTAGTATTATCATACAATATTACTTGACTTGTAATCTTATTTATTCGATACATTGAACCGTGAATTTTTCATATTCATAAAAGAAACGGAATGTGCAGTGTTAAGTTTAAGTGTTAGCTTAAGGAAGTGTTACGTGTATTCGCTAAATAGCACATTGGCATAAATCCACCTTGAGTTCCGTCATGCTTCGCCACATCAACTATAAGTAATACTTCTTTTCTCTCACGCCCGCGAGCGCAATTCACAATGTAGTTACTCGCGGCGCTTTTATCATGGAAATCATTCACTGTCTACTGTAGATCGTTGTTTTCGTTATGACCTTTAGCATTATCAGCCCTGGTAAAACTATCCCCGACTCGATTTCCAATGGCTATCGTTCGAATGGAGAAAATGTTGTAAGAGCGACTTCCGGTATTTCCCTCCCGCGTGTTTCCGGCTTCACGCTCCGTGCAAACTTTTAAAGACGGTTTCTGTAATCTGCAAACGATGGTTTGCAAAATTTCTGCGTTATCTTGCCCAATGTGCGCGCACTGAAGCAACATTACGGCCCATGCAGAACGCAGTTTCTTCTCTTGGTAACCGAGAAATTTCCTCGCACAGCCATTCTCAATAATCGGGGACTTCAATCCCGGAAATTAGAATCTAAAACTACTGTATAGGCTCTAAAATTGTCAAGATTTAAATTGAATAACTTTAAACCCTTTTCATTTTCAAAAATTAGTGTTTTAAACTGCAGTCTCGACGTTTTGGTATTAGAATTTTCGTCTTGAAATGGTCTCAGAAATCTGCTATTAACAGGTGTCACGCAAAATCTGAGATACCTTACATAAAGTACAGCGATAGCATATTCTTTTAGCATTTGATATTAAAATAGTGTAGAGTTTGCGGTTTATTTGATCAATCTAGTGACTTTATCAGTACCAAATTAAAGAATCAAATCGAAGTGTTATCTTCTTTTCTTTCCCAATTTCATTCTCTGTCAGGGGGTCTTCTTTTCTCTCGTGAAGTTTCTCGAACATAATTATTCTGCCTCTTCCATGATAAGTGTCGCCGAGCATTCCTCGGCACTTATCGTCAAGGAGACGTGCGGAGGGATCGAGTTCATCCGCGTCCCAGGCATGCAAGGCAAGCGTGTCTCTAAGTCAGCGGGTCATCGGGCAGGTCGTTGACTTACGATTTCACGCATTCACGTGACGTCCCACTGACACATATCCGACGTCATCGGTTCTCCTTGGCTTCCTGAATCTTTTTTTTTCCACCGCTATCTCGCCGTCATAATGCGCGAGGCCACGATCAGTGCGGAATGACGAGTTCGTCGTTCGTCTCGCCGTTTAAGTAACGCTACCGCATGCCTTTGTAGTAAAAGTCTCACAGAAACCTATCCAGCGATCGTAAAAACGTAAAGAAACATTTCGCTGCGACATAAAGATAAATTAAATGTGAATATCTGGGAAATGTTCTAATTGTTTCATTATTAGGAAGTTGGTCTACCATTTGTCTTTTATGCATATTATATTCTTGTTAAAATAAACATACAACATTATTAGATATCAAAAGAAGCGATAGCAGCTCGATCCCTTAAGTTAAATAACATTTTAATATTTTTAATAATAATAAACTAAATAATAAACTAAATTTGGTCTCAAATTTTATACATTTTCTTGAGTTAAATTGTTTAATTCATTGTTTTAATTAAATTATTGAGTATATCAGTAGAAACAATGGTGACTTACTTAGGAATAGTTAAAAATAACTCAAATTGGATATAATTTGGTATTACAAATTTAACAGTGAATGCCTTGAATAGTCATCAATACATTAATATTTAATAATTTTATCATTCTTTTAATAGTACATATATCTTTCAATTGCTTAAGAAATATTAGAAGAAGAAATCTGCTTTTCACTCTGCTCTTTAAAGCTATTCAAAATTCGATGATATTTGAATTAGGCGATTGCAAAAAAAATATTAAAGTTTTGCAAAACAGAGAGTAATTTTGAAAAATAGAGTGAGAAGCAAATTCTTCTTCCAATATCACTTTTATAAACAAGGAAATATATTCTGCTAAAAGAACAGAACTCCATTATAGTGATTATTCAAACATTGTATGACTCTATTCCGACAAAGATAAATCTATATTAAAGGCAAATAGTGAGCCGACCTCATATAAGTAAAACAAATATGCTTTGTATTTCACAGGTGTTCATATTATTGTCCTCCTGTTTATTCGATTTTTCATCTGATAGAGGTATTATCTGATATTCAAATTGTTTAGATATATGCTCATAAATGTTTAAATTAATAAGTTGTTGAAATATTTTGGGTCCTCGATTCAACACATTACATTTTTAATTGTTATTACATTTGATATATTCAAAATTCAAAATTGAAAGCAATGGAAAGAGGAAACGCTCCGAAAGTGAAATTGTTGCCCATAGACAGACCCGAGACTGTAGCTTCGCTGCGCCACTGCACGTGTATGAATAATATTATTTAGATGCCATATATAGTGCACTCCGATATGATTACGTATTCACGCAAACGCACCCGGTAGCTATTATTATCTACCCTTTTCCATATATCGCATCACGACAGAAAAATAACATAAACATTTTTCCAGTGCATTTTATCATAATTAAGTTTAACATTAGTTTTAATTGATTTTGTAATTTTTCCATTACTACAATATTCAAATCACGTATATTTTGATATAAATTATTTCTCGTTATTTCAACAAGCTTTTATGTATAACGAAAGAACTTTGAGTGATTGAAATTAAATTAAGTTTTGAAGCAGGAAATAAAAATTAATTCAAGATAATTTAAAAGATAAAGAACAGAAAGTTTATATCTTCTATTATACGATTGACGAAAGCTGAAAAAAAATTTAGTAATAGCTAAATGTATTTGTATTGTTTAGCGTAATATTTACTAAATATTACCAAACACAGCAACAGTTTGATAATAATTAGAAAATAAGATATTTCGAAAATTAAAATGATCAAAACCAATTAATGTTAATTAGTTGATTTGGAAAATTTTACTTTTTCAAACTTTACCTTATTTTTCTAATTATAACTTCTAATAATAATTAACTTTATTTTAATTGATTTTACTTTTCTAAATATTATCTCACTTTTTTAATTATAAACGGTTAATTACTGTTATTATATTAATTTCAATAAAACATTCGGTTTCAATGTAACCAAAACCAACTAATGTTATTAGTTGTATACAAATTAATCGAACATTTTACTGAAATTATTTCACCACATTTTAACTATCATCAAGGCTTGATTATTATTACAAGACTTTTTTCACTGTGTGATCATACATAGAGATCACTACAAAGTATCGAATATCGGATATTGTTGCGTAATCGGACCCCGCATGCTAGTGCATTCCTCCGATCGATATTTCGCTTGCATCCGCTATGGAAATCGCGCCTGGAATATGAGCGCATAACGAATACCGCATACGATCGTAGGTGTGGCTACGAAGTACCAACTGTGTCGGCGTGCGGACGTATTTGGTTACGAATGAGAATACGCACAAACGCATTGCCTACGTGAACGCGAACACAATACACCACGTGGTCGTACCTTGCGACACCGCCTTGGAGATTCCCATATTAACTCTTCGAATTCTAATTCTGCAAAACTAAGATCCCCAGGTAGAACATAAATTTATAATCAAATTGATAAATCTACGAGCCAGATGTTTATTATTAAATTTTAAACAAAGGACAATTTAAACAACAAACGACTTTTAACAGGTCATTATCAATGTTTTAATGATCTGGTTAAAGGTCCAGTGTTTAAATTGTACTTTGTTTAACAATAAACATCTAGCTAGGTTTGTAGCTCTTAATTCATTTAATCTTTGTTTATTTGAGCCTTGTCTGGGCTTACCTTTTTTTTTACAAAATTATAAGATCAAAACGACATCAAGTAAAAATTGTTTCAGAAAAAAATCATAATGATTGAAAAAAATCATGATGATTTGATGATTTTGTGATGAATTCTTGACAATAATTTTTAAATTTTTTTTTAATAAAAAACAATTATTAAAAAAATCATCATTGCACAAGAATTCATCATAAAACCATTGACAAAAATATATCGAATGATATCATCCAGGTACATTCTTCAGTTCTACTTGTTAAGCTACATTAACTCGCGATATCTCGCGATTATTTTCGCGCACGACGGATGTACGAAATTTAAAGAAATCTGATAGAACTGAAGGGAAAACGAAATGCAAAGAGAAAACGGTAATTTTTGCGAGGGAAATTAGATAATATAGAGGTAAATTGCAGCAACGGAATTACTCATCGGGAAAACCGCCTTGAAGTCGTTATTTCTACGCGCTGCGCCGCGTTTGCGTTCCACACGGGACTCCTTTATTCGGTTCTGCTTCCTTTCGCGTAATCATACAGCGGAATGAACACACGCAGACCGTTATCATTGATCGGCGGAAGAAATGCACATGCAGCTCTTATCCGTTCGTGACACTCCACGGAGGTGTGCGACTACTTTGCCTACCGACGACACGTGAAATGCGTTCTCTTTGCTTGGCGCAACGAAGTTATCGCCTGATCTCCCGGTCTTGCATAAATACCCCTGTCCCGGCGGTAACTTTTTTTCCAAAGCCATCGGCAGAAATGATTATCTCTGCCGAGCACATTACGGAGTCACGCGATATCAGATCAACCGCAAGTGGAACATACGAGATCTCGATTAATTAAAGATTATTCGTTTTTCCTGAACGAGAGAAAAATCATCTTCGATCTTTAAAGCCAGATAACTTTAAAATATACAATATATCTAATAAAATATATATATGTATATGTGGAAAGAACGATTTTGATGAAGTATCTGAAAATTTAGCTAATCTGAAAATAATTTCGTTGGATCATCAAAATTATTATGTAAGAAATTCAAGCATAATAAGCAAACATGCTGCGAAAAAATGTTGATATTGTTAGCAATCAGCATTGAGCGTCCTACATAATTATTTTGATTGTCCAAGCAAAATTGTTTTCAAATCTATATTTAGTTCAATTTTTATTCACTTTTGACAGTGTCAAAAGTTTTCATTTAATTATATAATTCGTGTTGCTTATGAATAAAAAAACCTTTACAAATAAATATTTATAATAAACAAGTATATATTTTAATAAAATATCGAATTCTTAAATTATAATAAGAATTAATCAACTTATAATCCGGATTTTATTGACTTATGTATAATATAAGATAAGAGCTAAAAAACAGATTAACAAAAATGATCGTTAATTAAAATTATATGTTAATCGGAAATTGTTGACAACCACTGTATATGTAGGATAAAAGTTAGGATTTCCAGGCGAATTCAGGCAAAGTCTTCTTTATGCAATCCAAATTCGTTCCAGTTTCTATCATAATTCGGAGCGAATTCTTTCGAGTTTCGAGATACGCATTTAAATTACTCAATTGACCGTCTTATGCAACTGCTGTCGTGAAAAGTACGATCGTAATTTTTCGCTGCATATAATCGCAATAAAAGCATCACTATGGGCATCGATGCACACAATAGAATCGATAGCAACGTGATACTAATTTAATAAAAGCAACGCGATCAAATGCAGTGCACACAAAGCTGCTATTTAACCTTGATACTTCGAAGATCTCAACATCCAGAGGAAAAATTGCGGAGTTGTAGCTGCAGAAACTCGAACAATGATCATTACGATGCACGATGCGTGCTTGACACGACTCCGTTAATCTTACAACTGTTAATTAAAGAGTCAATTAGTTCGAGAAAGACAATTAAGCCGCACGCGTTAACTTTTCTTCCCGTTTTTAAAAAATAATCACGACTCCTTCTACGTATAATAAAAGAATAATTGCAAATATCTTTCCGCGTTTTAATGCGAAAGGCGTAGCGCGTTTTCGGTATGCAAAACGCAGATGAGCAAAGCGCGATAAATAAACCATGAACACAACGCATTGCCGTCAGCTGTATATGAAACACAAATTTATTTTATTGGCGCAAAGTAAACTGGTCGATAAACTCGGACAGGTGTAATTTTTCAATGGCTCGTGCCACGCTCCATAGACTTTAATCTTAGCCCAAGCACCTCGATAATGAGCTACAGCTTTAGCATATAATCCCTCGTCTGTAATTAACCGACCGATGCCCGCGCAAATGAGAGCGCAGTTGACTCGCTCGAGTGATCGCGAGGACTTATTTTCCGCAAAGAGAATTTTTCCGTCGTCTCCGGTCAAGGATCTCGATGCTCGAGGATCCAGAAGAAATCCAAGGAGATTCCAATAAAAGTATATACCTCGATCTCCGAGGTAGATCCAAAAACAAGTCCGAATAAAACAAAATCGATTTCTTGAAACATACAATTCTATTTGCGCGAGGAATGTAACTCGTTCTCGGTGAAACTTCACGAGTGTGAAAGAAACCTCGCCACGCGAGGTATTGCCGGATGACATCTTCGTGTATTAATGTAAAAAATCGGCGAAAGGGCAGAAGACGACAGCCCCGTGATTTTCACGTCGCCGCCGGTGATTTCAACGGTCGGCAGCTGCCGCAAATGCGTAACCGCATGCATGCAGTGTCATCGCATTCGCCGGCGCGATCGTTTTTACAACGATAACGGCGATCGATTGATTACGTGACGATTATCGATTGACTCGAGACTGCTGATGTCTCATTGTATGCTCGGATATACGAATATATACACGGGACACTCAGAGGAAACATCTTGTTTACGAAATACGCGAAATATGCGAAATATTCTCGCGTTCTTCTCTGCATAATGAGAGATTTTCATTCAAGGATAAGACAATGTGTTTGCTGAAAAATCAATGTATTTTTGCAAAACTCTAGACTCTAAAAAAAATTATAAATATTATAAATATTTAATTATTCAAATGACACTGAAAGAAAAGCACCTGGTACATTAAAAAAAGTATTTTTAATAAATATTTGTTTGAGTTCTAATAAAATATTTATCTAAATGTAAAAACATATATTTATTTGATATAAAAACCATTGATTTGATTTAATTATCATTTTTTATTGAGTAAATATTTATTTATTTACTGTAAGTAAATTGTTAGTATACTATACTATTCAAAGAAATATGTACTAAGGTTTAATAAATTTCTTTTTCGGTGTATTTGTGACTATAATTACACGGTAAAATAATTATAGTTAGAACTTTCGTTTTTATAGCTATTAGATACTATAAAAATGGAATACAGTTATATAATTATAACAGTAATAACTATAAAAATAGAACTCTTAATCATAATCATTTTATCAAGCTAGTTATAAATATCAAACAAACTTTTTCTTAGTACACTGGTTTAAATCGGTTATTAAAATCTTCGTGTACTTGCGAAACGTTGGATTCTCGATTTTTTCTTCTCGAAGCATTTAATTACCGTTGCTGGTTGAGGCACCGTGTGTATTTATCGCTACATACAAACAGAGCTATAACACGATTAGAATCATCGGAGAACTGCACTTGTAGTCGCTCATCTGTGACACGGCTGTTAAGGGCTATCTGTATAACACATGATATATTCTTGTTCGTAGCGAAGGATTTAATTTTCGAGGAATACGTGTATCTTATTTTCCGTGATTAACGTAACCAAACTCATTATAAATCTCGTAATCAAGTCTCTCGCATCATTCCTTATTAAACGCGATTATTTCGAGAAACGCTATTTAAATTCTTTCTTCTTGTTCGAATCTGTTTTCAATTAATCTGTTTGAGTGTAGGGTACTAATTGATTCTAATTTTTTTTTTTTTTTGAGACGGCAAAATGAGCTAATCGTAAATGAGATAATTAATATTCGCGCACGTAATTTATGCGGGAATCTTAATTGGTCTATTCGTCTATTAAAGTTTTCAAAAGTTGAAATCGCGACCTTGAAACTTTCGATAGAACATCAGACTGAGAAATTTTCGAGCAATTTCGGAGCTATGAGTCACTTGTTGAACAACGCACCCGTTATGTTGGGGAATGCAGCGATTCATCGTGCACGGTCGCTTCGACGTAACTTCTTCTATCGCCAAGAACAGTGACGCGTGATACGTCTTGACGATTCAGCTAAATAAAAATAAAAATAAAGGACACCGGTACGTGAATGGCGTAATCGGAATCCCGAGCAACGTAGCGCGACGTGGAAAGCAGGTCGACTTTAACCTGATATCTAATCACTGAAGGAACGGTTTTACTGAAGTTTAAAATTTCATTATAGATACTGATTTGAAAATAATTCTGTTGGATAATTTAATCATCAACATTATATAGCATACTCTAACTGGTTGCCATGGAATGCCAAAGCTTTTTACCTGCAGCATTGCTCATCAAGTAATTATTTTGAGTAATTAGTATAGCTTAACAAAATTATTTTCAAATCTATATCTAGCTAAATATTTAAATATTTTAACAAAATGTTCCTTTCCGTATAATAAAACGTCGTTTGAAGCGCGGAATTTTTGCACGACAAAATCCTTGACAAAAACAGTACGTAGCACATCTATTAATTTCCGCGTCGTATCGCGACGATTGGATTTATTGTTCTTGCAATTCTTGTCCATGATAACTTCATTGGCTGTTCCACGAACAGAATAACAGCATCTTCGGGAAAATTTCATTCGCGAAATTTTCACGATATAATCGGAGTAAATGGATAAATTACATTAATGAAATGCTTATCAATTTAATATCAATTAATTAATTCCTTTCTTGCGATTCAACGATCGCGACCAGTTGCAACGAGATTCGCAAAAAAAAAAAAAAACAGCCTCTAATAGCTCTCGATGCGGTGCAATTACATGACGCTTCGAAAAGTAGATCGTGATCCTTATGGCCTACACGTATCACTTATTAACACGTGGCATTGCGTAAGAGTTGCGTGAGGAATCACATTGTCACTGGTATCGAAGAATTCATATATAATTATAACTCGCTTGTTTTGATCACGCACATCATCCTATCCACTCAGAAAAAAACAGATTTGTTTTTTATTACTGTACGGAACTAGAATTTTTCTTCTCGCTTTCATCAAATTTTAAACATATACTATTTCACTTTAAGTACAAAAAGTGTGCAAGTTTGGCTACAAAAAGATCTATATTGACACCTATATATTAGGTGTTGGAATTAATTCGTAGCGTTTTACAAGTGATGGGAAGTACTTTCATTAATGTATTTTTTAATGCTCATGTGAAATAAATAACATTCTTTCATTAAAAAACGCTACGAATTAATTCCAACACCTAATATATTGAGGAAAACTTAAAAGTAAAAGTACACAAGTTTTATATGTAGAATTAATGTACAAGCATGTACCTATAAGTTGTAAGTAGCTGAATAAATTATTTTATAATTATTGCAACAATAAAACAGTTTATTCAATTATTTACATTAATTCTACATATGAAACTTATTTCATATATTATAATTATCATCTTCGTAGTTGCTGCCATTGTCTTTCTCTGAGATTGTTCTCGCAAATCGTGTCAGGCTATAGTATTCAATGTACTTACATTTACATAATTAAATCCGACAAATATAGCGCAAATATAATCAGCCGTTATTTGTCGTTATGCCCTAGTTCGCCACAAAGCGGTCACTATAGATAAACCCGATTCATCAATAAAAAGTCGGAAACAGCTTTCGTGCTGCGAGCGCATATAAAATTTACATTCCTGCGTATTTGATCTATAATACTCCTTTAGCCTCATATAATTCTATCAATAAATTAGATTTTATTATATAACGTTAGGCGTATCAACAAATACTGGATCTTAAATTATTAAACGTTTCAATAGGGATAGTTCAACAGGGATTCTTTTATTTTCTGGATTTGACACGTCGAGTGAAAGTAATGAAGTCGTTCTGAAAAAAAATGTGCCTTCAAAGTTCCTCAGATAAAATCTCAATGGAATTCTTAATCGAATTAGAGCTGCTTTCTTTTCAAGACATAATCGATACAAACGTCGTTCTATATATTCCTTCTTCAATGAATAAAGATAGAACGACACTTTGACTATGGCTCCTAAAAAGAAGGCAGCCAAATTTCTATAAAATTAATGAGAATATATACGACTTTATTTACCTTGTTGCTATGATTGAATCATCTCCGAGTATCTATAATTGAACTGGTTCAATTAAGGCAAAAATTTGATTAGTCATTATTTTAAGTTTTGTTCTCAAAATTGTGACCTTAATTACATATTATAGAAGTCTCTGTGCAAAAAATTTATTTTATGTATATTTTCGAAATAATATTATTTTATATTAGAAATATTAAAAATTTTTTAAATTTTTTAAATATATGCACTGATTATAATATTAACTTAAATCAATATTAACTTATTAAAGAAGTTTACATACAAAGATATTATTTTATGTTCGAAATTGTTTTAAAAATAGAGACAGACAATTGTTCAAAAAAATTAATTTTTATTTGATAATAAATAAATATAATCTTATTCATAAAATGTTGTTTTTAAATCAATTTTCTATTAACTACGATGCTTTTTAATTAAACCTTTGGTCCAA
The DNA here is from genome assembly GCF_000204515.1 of Acromyrmex echinatior. The sequence goes on from NW_011627302.1 coordinate 1,262,908, forward strand.
TCAAAGCAGTAACGATCCCATCAAGATGCCAATGGTTCAATTAAATCACGTTTAATATTTTTGTAGATTATTTGATTATTGTTGATTTTCATCATATCAACTTTTTATAAAAGTAAGTCTTATAAAAGGCTGTTTAACAGCCTTTTTATATTTTTTTATTCTCATTATTTCAAAAAGATTAATGTCCAAAAAAAGAGGTGCTAATCTCGGCAACCTTATCCTAATTATTTTGTTAGTCCAATAAAATATTTTTATAGATCTATATATATATTAGGTGTTGGAATTAATTCGTAGCGTTTTTAATGAAAGAATGTTATTTATTTCACATGAGCATTAAAAAATACATTAATGAAATTTTTTAATATTTCAACAAAATCACTCTTCCTCCATGTATCGCTTAAACCTGCAGCATGCACTGAAAATCAATGCGGCTTTTGAAAGTGGCGAAGGCGGAGGCGGGGCAGTGATCATCATTTTCAAGAACCGCGAGAGACGTTTTCTATTTATGTCCAGCTCGTGAAGGTATCGAAATACGAAGATCGGTATCCTGCGAGATCGTAGCGGGCAGCTAGCCGGTCGGGCGAGTGAAAAACGGATGGGAGAGCAGTCTCGAATGTACCACACCATCTCGGGGCCCCGCGGCTAAGACACCCTTCTCTCTCTCCCTAGCCACCAGTTACGATTGCAAATCGACTATAATGATGGAAACGAACGCGTACGTGAACTTTCGAATGCATGTTCAATTTCATGTTTTCTAAAAAGCGTGCGTTATTAGCGTGGAAATAAGTAACGGATGATTGCACCCAGAGAAAGTGAAGATAATTCGATCGATCGATCGATCGATCGTTGACCTTCCGAGACACGAATTTGAAGCGCGATCAAAAATTTCACTTGACAAAAATCATTTAGGACGAAAATCGAACAGACGAGTTTGAAACATAAATAGATTCTTTTTGCGTCACTTGAAAACCTGCATGATTAATTTTTCATAATAATTATTGTACATTCTGAACAATCTCAGATGTATCTAAAATGATCTTATCTTAGAGATTGTAAAGAGTTATAAATACTTCGATATTTATTTTCAAATAGTAAGGCAGTCCTTAGTAAACATGAATTAAAAGTAATATAGTCAATTAATTATTATTAAGTAACACATAATCAAGTTTTAATTTCACACTCAACGATATAATATATGTAGTTACATTGTTGAGAAATTATAACATTGTTATGTTTTAATTAGTTTATAATAAAAATTATAAAATTCGGAAAGAATCCACGTTGTTATCTTAAGAAATTTTCAAATATCTTAGAAATTTTTATAAAGTTTTAAACCGGTATTCATAGTTGGTTTCTTGTATTTAAGATTGTCTTATATACAGTCTTAAAATGTCGTAAATCACATAGTCATAGCATCTTAATACATTACTGAAAACAATCTTAAATACAAGAACTATAATTATAAATATCAAGCTTAAATTTCTTCCGCATTAATTTTTAAACGGCGGTCTCGAGAATGCTTTCCAAAGATGCGGTTGTTGAAACTCCTACAGATTTATATCTTGACAAGAGTGAAGTAAATGGGAAATTATATCTTCGTCATAAATGTCATAATCCGACGACAAGTCAAGTATAACCGACTCCGATCTCCAAATAGAACATAAAAATCATAATAACATCATATTTCATCATAATCTTATTTATCACCTCATAAGTGACCTTATAAGTTTATTTCTAATGATGAATGACGTCATGATGACGTCCTACGATATTATGGCTTAAGATGAGATCAAGTCTCATTACAAATACTATGAAGTTAAATTTTTTGATTGATCAATCAGAAGAAAGAATTTTTACAAATTGATTAAGAATGTTTCAAAGCATTTGTAGCACGTTAATCATACCCTTAATTGCGATCAGTCATTCACAATCAATTTTTTTTAAAGATCGTCTTAAGTAATATCTTAAGATGTTATTGTGATTGATTTATGATATCTGAAAACTTAGAGATCCAATAACAAAGCCATAATTAGCAATTTTGTTAAAATTAGATTGATAAAGAAGGGTATATAGGAAGGGGTGAGAATTATAGTGATATACGTATACATAATATCATTTTTTTACATTTTTTATAATTTTAATTTTTATATGAATGGTTTTCTACATTTTATTAGGTGTTGGAATTAATTCGTAGCGTTTTACAAAGTATTTATAAGTTTTAAAAGTACTTTCATTAATGTATTTTTTAATGCTCATGTGAAATAAATAACATTCTTTCATTAAAAAACGCTACGAATTAATTCCAATACCTAATATATTTTTACATTTTTGTCAAAGTCATAATTAAGTTATTTACATCACTATAGTTTTCACCCCGTCATCTTCTAACTTATCTTACTCATTCTCACTGAAATTAATTAAAAAAACGACGGACCAATCAAAAGTTCATCTCGTGGCCAAACTCTCATACAGAGTTTCTAGTCTCAAATATAAGAACAAAATACAAAAATTGGCCTCTGAGAATGGCTGCGTTCAATAGAGAAAATTAATCAGTAGCGCCTAGTGATTCTTTAATATGATAATTGCCTTTTAATATGATTTTTGCCTTTAGTTCTTTGCTGGATCTAAATGTAAAAACTAATCATATTAAAAAAAATCACTAAGCACTAACCGATTAATTTTCTCTGTTTAACGCAGCCACTGTGAGTGCCTCCCAACAATCCAAGCAGAACAACAAATCACGATAACGTTAAAATAACATTAAAATGAATCGCGAATGATTGAAAGATGACTTTCAATGATCATTTTGGAGTCCTTTTGACATCATTTTCATATCATGATTTGTTCTTGAGAAGCGACTCAGTACATCATTTCATCCTTGTTTATTTTATATTGGAGCAAAAAATAAACGAACAACAAAAAATATAATGATATACTGTGAACTTTTAATCAAATTAATAGTTACCGATAAAATGTAACTAAATTAAATTAAAAAGTTAAGAGTCTAAAATGTAACTAAGTTAAATTAAAATTAATTAACTCTTTAACTTTTTAACTTAACTTTTATCTTTTTAACTTAGCATTACCCAACTCTGCAGTTAAGTATTGACTGCGGTCTAGTAATGACTGCGGATATTTATGCACTGCGTCACACCGTGTCATGTGTGTCTACTGTCTCTTGTTGAAAGATACCCCGTTTTACCTCCTGCACATCACATACGGCCCTGGGCCCGGGCCCCGAGCGGCGGGGGGCCCCGCCCGTCGTTCGGCTCGGTCGAGTCCGTCGAGTCCGCCGCGCTGCGTCGGATCGCGTGATCCACGTTCGCTCTCCGACGTACCTACTCCGGTACTTCGACGTTCTTTTCGTTTCATTTCGTTTCGTTTCATTTCGTGGCCGCCGTGAGTGTTTTCCTCGAGTGTCGTTCTCGCTTGTTTGGGTCCAATCGTTCGGCCCCGAAGAAGAGAGAGAGAGAGAGAGAGAGAGAAAGAGAGAGATGGAGAGAGATCTCTTCGCGTGTGTGTGATGCGGGAAGCCGCGACGTCGCGATCGTCGTCTCGCACTGCGTGGCCTCGAGACAGAGGGACACTCATCTCGTCGTCCCACGGCGAGAGCTCTCTTCTTCGCGTCGAAGGAAGCGTTGTCCACGCCAGCAAAACATCGCCGTCGTCGTCGTCATCGTCGGCGTTCCTCCTTCAGTCGTATGCCCGATCACGAGATCAACCCGGATCCGCCCGTCCATTCTCCTCTTCCTTCCCCTTTCTCTCCTTTTTCATCTAGGTTCTTCCAGCGTCTTTCCAGGTTTTCTCCCGTGCCGCGTATCGCCAAGGTAAATTGGCGAATTCCGTCATCCGTGCGCTTTCGCTCCAGCGAAAAATTCCTGCGGACAATGAAGAAACGTCACGATCCGGGGCCCCGTTTTTCCGCGTCTCCCCGAGACGCGCACGAGAGAGTTGCAGCTCCCCCCGAACTTCGAAGTCGTACCGGTTCTCGTTCTCGCGATCCCCGCGTTCCCCGCTGCCGTGTACTCGTCTCGCATCTTTATATTCTTTATCCGCGAGCGAGCTGATTTACACGCGCGATCGGATTTTTTTCCACCCCCGCAAATTGCAATGCTTGAGTGTGTTAATTCGTGTAGATTTATGTCTCCTTATTAAGAAAGCATTCATACTTATCTCGTTTGAAGTGTAAACATTTTTGGGGGTTTCAAGCAACATGAATAGACTTACGATTTATGTTCATTTCCACCGATGTATGTAGATTAACTTTAGTTGGATTTTTCTGACAGCACCGTCGATCGGCGCGTAACAGGAAGGAAACCTGGGAAAACATCTGGCCGTCGCGAGTCACGTTATACTTCCGGGGGATCTGGAATTCGATTCGTGGCGGCCGACCGGCGGCCTATATCGGAGTACTGTTATTATAATCGGCGAATCCGCGTAACGGTTCGCCGCGACAGGGCGAGAGAACTGTTGTTTACGCGCGAAAATTAGCGTGGGAAGTGACGCCCGTGATGTACTTAAAAATTGTACCCAATTCTTCTTTAACCCGCTGAATTGTTGACGCGAGATGACTGTTCGTGTTGCTTGCACTTTTTTTACATTTAAAATCTTCGCTTTCTTTCTCTTCAGCGCCTGAATATATACAGAATGTCCCAAAATTTATCACTCGAAATACTACAGCAAGAAAGTTTTCGAAAAATTAAGTGAAAAAAATTATCTTTTTTTTTTTATTTCAAGCAGTAGTTTCTGAGATATGTCAGAATGAGAATACAGAGTTTTGCATAACGTATGAAGTGTACAAGAAATGAATGAATCAATCAAAGTCTTTCATTTTCTTCTTTTCCATGGAAAAGATTTTGATTAATTGACTTTTTTATGCAAAGATCTGTGCTCCGACTTTAAGGACTTAAATATGATCAGTTACTATGTTTTAAATGGTTATCTGTGAGTAAATTAGTAAACGCGCTGAAGTGCGCATTTATCAGTGCTCATTAAATTACCGCACTCGTGAATATGTGATCATTTAGGATCTTTCCAGCTAGGAAAAAACCCATGCAGCAATATATAAAATTTGCAGTAATATCGCTACAAAATCTCTGCATTATTGCTGCAACATGCTGTAGGAGAATTAAATGCAGTATTAGACACAGGAGCTGTGTACAGCTGTTTAAACAATGCTGCCAAATTTTGACTGAAATTTTGTATTTCTTCTAAATAAGTTGGTAGTCATTATTTGACACCCAAGTCTCAATTATTAGCTTCTTGTCTGTGTACATTTGTGTCGTGTTGTGTCGTTTGAAAGCATCGACTGTGTTGAATATTGTATCTTGCTGGAAAGCTCCCATTATCTGTGATTATATTTAAACTCTTGTTATTTAAAAGTTATTGTTTAAAATGAAAATTTACAGATAATTTTTTTACTTAATTTTTCGAGAACTATCTTGTGTGGTATTTTGAGTCGCGAAATTTGGGACACTGTATATTTATTTCGTTTTAAGTGCAAAATATTTTGGAATTTTTGAAGACGTCAATTTTTTTACTAACTTTAATGTCGGTTTAACTCGGTCTTCATCTTTCTCTTTAAGTTTTAAAAATTGGAATAATATAAAAAATAAGGTAATTAAGGTTAATCTACTTTGGTGGAAATAGTCATTAATTGACAGACCGACGCTCGTCTCACGGAGAAATATTCCGAAATCCTTGCCTCCAGAAACCTGTTCTTTGCAAGCTGGAATGGAACCTTTCGCACCGTTTATTCTTCTTCTTTTTCCTCTCCAGCATCTAATTACGTTATTTATCTTATTTTAAGTGCAGAAAATATTATACGGTGCGGCGACAAAGTGCAAACTTTAAGTTTGTTATTTATAGCTAAACTGTTTATTTTCCCTCTTTTTTTCTTCAATATTTAATTATATAGTTACCTCACTTCATGTGCGAGAAGCAAACCTGGCGACAGCTGCAAAGAACGTTATGTAATATTCCGGGATAATTATTTGGCGGGAAATTTAAATTTATTGTGACATTTTTCATTCTATGAGCCGATTGTTTCCACTTTCGAATAAACTATGTAGTCATTTAATCTAATGAACAAAAGAGAACGAGAGAATGGATAAGCTGAAATTTATCTAAAAGTGAAACAATCCAATCTGTAACTTCTAAAGAAAACTTATGAAATCTGAAATTTAAATTTGTAAAATTTATTCTTCATAAATCTTTATAAATTTAAGTATTCTTCAGAAATCTTCATAAAGGATTCCGCATACTTATGAAGAAATCAGTTTTGTCAAATTAATTAAATTTTTAATGTGGTTGTTTTTCAAAATGATGATCAAAAGTCTCAATGGACATGGCCTCAGAAAAGTTCAATTTTTATGGTTGCGAAGTTCTAAGTTGCTTGAAATTATATTTTACAGAAATCATATTTTCTTTCTACGTAAGAAACTATTTTTTTCTACTAATTTTTTTCATACTTTTTTTAGATCTTCCCTGCAACCTTCCAGTCTTTTTTTCGGACCTTCTTAGATCCTAATCTTCTAACAAAGCAAAATCTAAAAGAGATAGCCTAATCTAAAAGAAATAGACTGAGTTTCTCAATAGTCTTTATTATTGTATCCAGATCATTAATTAGTAATCGTAGTTGATATAAAAAATTAGTAATTTGACAAAAATATAATAATTTCGATAATTTCTTGAAAAGTGTATGAGGTTCTTTAAAATGACAAACACAAATGCTTAAAAATATGATATTTTGAGAATTTTTTTATGCAAGATCATACAAATAAAAATTGATTAAAGTTTATTTCTATCAATGTAGATTAACTTTAATTTCAATTTAATTTAATTTTTATTTTTTTTCTAAGTAATCTTTAGAATTTTTTAAAAGAAAATAAAAAGTAAGTTAAATTAACATTAAAAATTATTTTCATTGGTAGAAATAAACATAAGAAAAGTTATAATTATTTATCGGTTGATCTATAGTAAAATTACTATGTGCAGTAATTACTTTCTTAGTAATTACTTTCTTTTGAATATTAATAAGATAGACGTTTGTGGAATGTCTTTTATATCAAACTGTTGTACTGATCCTGTACTAATTGTTAATTGTCAGGATCACCTTGGCGAGTCGGCATCATGCCTGCACCGAAGATGTCAGTTATCGGTGATTCCATCAGGTTGGTTCCTGCTGGTAGTCCCGCCCTCTTCGAATTGTCTGCATTAGGTTTTAGCAGCAACGAGATTGATGTTCAGATTATAAGTGAGTCTACTTATTAATTAATGAATCAGTCTGTTAATTATTTCGAAACAACAATACGCAAGGGTGTGTCTGACATATCGGATAAATTACAGCACCTTCGAAGAGGCACATTCCTGCGAGAATTGACGAGGAGCCCGGACGATCCGGCGAGTTCCGCGTCGAGTTCACGCCGACCGAAGTGGGCAGCCACCTCGTGGAAGTCAGCATCGCGGGACAGAAGCTACCGGCAGGACCCCTCGTCGCCAAGGTGTACAACAGCAGTTTAATTCAAGTTACTGACGTACCTAGCGCCGTAGTTGGACATGCCTGTCAATTTAGAGGTAAGATATCAGTTATACTTTCCTTGGCGACAATTTTTTCTTAGAATTTTTCATATAATTTTTCAGAATTTTTATATAAATTTTAGAATTTTTTAGAATTCTTGTATGATTTTAGAAAATTTTTCAGATTTTTTTATACAAATTGGAACATTTTCTAGAAATTCTAAGAAAATCTACATTTTTTTTTCTAGAATTTTTATGCGTAAATTTTTATTTATATGTACGTTTCTATTTTACAAAATCTGAAAGAAGAAATTTAAAGTATTTTTCAAAAATTTTCATAAATTTAAAATATGATACACACAAATTTTTTTAAAAGTATTATGAGATATTCTAAGAATTTTTTTTTATTAGGATTACATTTATAAATGTATTTTAAATTTGTAATATGTACACAGTGGATGCCAGCGCTGCTGGAGAAGGTCAATTAGAGATTTCCATAAATGAGGGAGAGGTGCCCAATCATGTCCAAGTAGTAGGCGGTGGCCGTTGCCTCGTGTCCTTCACTCCCGAGGTCGCCAAGCCACATTATATCGACATTAAGTTCAATGGAGAAGCAGTACGTGGATGTCCCTTCGTCTGTAACGTGTCAGATACGAGTAGAGTCACATTAAGTTTGAATCATTTAGAACTGATTCCGGTCGAGCAGCCTGCTAGCTTCCACATGGGAGTCGACGGAAGCGGCAGCGCAGAACTAGCGGTTTATGTAAGGGGTAAGTTACGCATCAAGTATTTATTACTGTGAATACAATGGGAATTTAAAAAATATAATTTCTTTAATTATCTTTAATATTCCCTTAATGTAATATATTTTAAGATTGTTAAGAAGACTTCAATAACATATTTATACATTTATAATAATGCCATGTAATCAGATAATTATATCTAGTAACTTGCTGAATAATTATGGATTTTCTAAACAATTATCCTTATAGGACCGAACAGTGAATTGCCAGTTAAAGTCACTGGTAATGTAAGCAGCGGTTTCACCGCGGAATTTATACCGAAGGAAGTGGGAGTATATTCAATTAGCGTGGAATACAATGGCTATCCCGTGAATGGTACGCCGTTTTTGGCTAAAGCATTCAACGCAGATAAAGTGCTAATCGGATCTGTAGCTAGAGGTAGTGTCGGACAACCAACTCACTTTACAGGTATGTAGTAGCGTTAAGAATTAAATAAGTGTTTAATTCTCAAGATACAATAAATATTTTTAATACTTGAGTTTGATTGACATAATACATTTTGTCGACAGTCGATGCAAGTCAAGCTGGTGAAGGAAATCTGGAGATCACGATATCGGCTCGTGGTCAAAACATACCGACGCAAGTAACACCTCAAGGAAATGCACGGTTTTCTGTCAGCTTCGTACCGTTCGAGGCATGTGAGCACGTTATCAACATTGCCTTTAACAAGAAAACCGTGCCTGGCTGTCCCATAGTGACAAGGGTGGGCGGCGACAGTCATGTAACTGTAAGTGGGCAGGCATTAAGCAGCGCTGGATTGGGACGGCAAAGCTATCTGACCGTCAGTAACGTTGCCGGTAGCTTGGAAGATTTAGAAGTTAACGTTGAAGGTAATTATTGCTGCATGAAATTCGTTCCATAATGCGCACGAGTCACAAATTAATTTTCTTTTTTAGCACGTATATTTGCTTTATTTGAGAGATTGTAAATTATATTTTTTAAGTATTTTGTAAATAAGGTTTTCCTGAAATGTTCATCATCGATGCTTTCTCACAAAATTTTATATTTCTGTTAAGAAACATTATACACTTGTGACACATGTAAATGCACAAAACCTACACACAAATGCACACACATATATATATATATATATGTATATGTCACCACAAAAGTGCACAAAAGCATCCATGTATTAATTTACCTTGTATTTAATACCAGAGGGATTTCCTGTTTTGTTTTTAATATCACGAATGTCGACGTAATTGTCGTGAAGACTTGTACAGAATTGTTCATCAGTCTCGTTAATCTCTAGCTTGAGAGCAATTCTCTCTCTCTGTTGCAGGTCGGCCAGCTTTCAGACTACGACATTACTAGACTTGTCAGAAAAACTAATCTCCTTTTATCTTAATTTATGGATTAATGCACACGGTGGTGGGTGTTCCTAACTCAATGTTCGCAAAAGTCTTGCACAAGGGTAGTTTAATTACCGCACTTTCCTCTACTTACACATTTTTTCTCTTGTACTTGTTGGTTACCACTTGAGAATATTATGATTAATTTGCTTAATTTGGGTTTTATTATTTTAATTCTATTGATTGTGGGAGAGCTATAAAACTTTTGTTTAATCCTTCGTAATCACCCACTTCTCTTGTGTGCTTGCAAGGTGTATTTGACTTGTGTCAAAGCCATGTTTATGGTGCTATATATTTACTTTAAGTTATGCATATATAATTGTTAAACATTGCAATGCAAAGATACATATTTCTATAAATTGAGATTTTAATACGTAATGCCTTAACAAGTGCCAATATTTCTTCATATATAACTAGCATACGTTTACATGATCGCGTTCAATCTCACAAATGAACGGAGAGCTATTATAAAATATTTTTTTCTACCTGATAACACTTAGTATATAATTTGTTTTTAACGTGTCTTCGCTCTACCGGTTGCTCTGCTCAGCCAAGCATGTTGGAAACGTATTAGAGGATGATTTTACATTAGTTTCCCCAAGCGCGTTTGATCCAAGCTGAAGCGAACTAAAAGTATAACGTATATATAAAGACGAGATATACGGCTTTCTCCTATTAGTCATAGTAACAATTTATTTAGCCATTTCTCATGTAATCATCCGCTTTCTTTAACGTTGCTTATTTGCGAGTTTACGTCATACATAACAATAGCGAGAGCGATCGGACTTGCGCGAATCTCTTCGCTGGCCGCTCCAGTGACCCTGCGATCCACCCCAAGTAGAGTCCATGGCTGAACTCTAAATGATAATAAACGACTAACCCGCCGGACTTGATAGGACCCAATGGACAGGCCGTACCTGCTCAGGTCACTGACAACAAAGATACGACATGCAGCGTGGCGTTCACACCGAGAGTTGTCGGCGAGCACCGAATATCAGTGAGCTATCGGAACATCCCAGTGGTCGGCAGTCCATTCAGCTGTAAGGTGTATGATGTCACTGCGATAAAAGTAAAGGATGCGAAACGTGGTGTCATCGGAATGCCCGTAACTTTCTTAGGTGCATTTTTATTATACAATTGTATCTACGAATTGAGCTGTTCACACACTGAAAAAACACTTTTGTTAAAGTGTCTAAAAATTTAGCTGGATATTAATCTAAAAATAATTTTGTTGGATTATCAAAATAATACATAAAGTGCTTGAACGTTGATATAATGCTGCAAAAAATTCTAATATTTTCAGCGTTCTACAGAATCATTTTGATAGTTCAAACAAAATTATTTCCAAATTATCTAGCTAAATTTTTAGCAAAACCGTTGTTTCCATGAATTTGTTGGTATAAAGCTTTTTTTAAATTCTAGTCGAGACTAGTCAAGCGGGACCAGGTAATCTGGAAGTAACTGTAAACGGCGGACGTGTACAAACTTCGGCACAGGCGCAAGGTCCTCACACGTATGCGATCTCATTCACACCCCGAGAACCGATCGTGCATACCGTGGACTTGCGTTTTAACGGGGAGGACGTGCCTGGCAGTCCTTTCAATTGTCAGGTATCTTATTTCTCGTTCTACATCATGAACTTGTGATAAACTGAACATGAAAGTGTTTCATTATTTAAAATTAAAATTATCTTAGTAATTCTATACGTTATATAATATAAGAGGATCCAGGTTTTATTTAACGGCTATATTGAACAAAATACAGGTCAGCGATACGGCGAAAGTATTGGTAACCGAGGTACTCGAGAAAGTATCTGTGAATCGTGTCGCGACCTTTACAATAGAGGCCGACGCATCTCTCGGCACACCTATCGTCGAGGTGCTCTCTCCCACTAGGGAGAGCTTATCTGTACACATAAAGCAGAACAGTCATGGCACGTACACTGCTGGATTTACCCCGAAAGATGTTGGTGCGTATATGGAAATTAAGTGAAATTGTATTGTAAAATTAAATGCATTGTATATTTAAATAAATTAATTAAAAAGACAAATAAATTAGGGCAATTAGGAATCGGTGCTGTAACAGATCTTAGTGTCTTGAAATGTACACACATACATTAATATAATACATTAATATGAAATACATTTTAAGACATTAAGATCTATTAGTTATTTAAGTGCACCAATTACAGTGCCGATTTTTAATTGCCCTAATTTATTTGTCTTTTTAATTAATTTTAATACAAGGAATCTAACTTCGACTTATTTATATTTTAAAAATTAATTATTATTCGCAATATAGGTGATCACAGCGTCGAAGTGAAGCTCAATGGATCGCACGTGGAAGGCAGCCCGTTTCTCGTCAAAGCTTACAACGCTGATAAAGTCAAGGTGACGGATATAAATAGCGGAGTCGTCGGGAAACCAATATTCTTCAGCAGTAAGATCATTTTCTTTAATTTTCTTAGTAATGCAACGATTTAATGTTATGTTAAATGTGTAACAATTTCATTCTAGTCAACGCCAGCCAAGCCGGAGCTGGAAATCTGGAGATCATAGTTGCAGTGAACGGCAAGAATGTTCCGAATTACGTACAAAGTGAAGGCAACGCAAAGTTCAGGGTTAATTTTAAGCCACAAGAAGCCGCTGTACATAGTCTCAGTGTTCGTTTCAATGGAGAACCAGTTCCAGGTAAAAATAATTTATGTTTTATACGCTTTTCGTTTCTAAAGATCATTTTGTACAATACTTTCATTAAGAAAGTTACAGCATGAATAAATAAGTGTAAATGAGCATAAATAAGTAAACAAATAAAAACTTTTTCACTATTTTCTACAAAACGAAACAAAAACGAGCAAATCTCTAAATTCCTTTTGCTATCGATCTTCTACACTCCCAAGTTTTAAATTAAGATTTAAAACATTTTGCATAGTTTTATTGGTCATATCTTCAGTTTTTTTAATGTCAATATCTCCCTAGGTTCACCGTTTAGCTGCAAGGTAGTAGGTGTGGGTCAAGCGACAATTTCCGGCCATAATCTGAAGATGAGTGCTGTGAAACGACTGATGTCCTTTACCGTGGATCCCCAGACTTCATCCACGAACTGCGACGTTATCGCGACGCCACCATCAGGTATTGCTCTGCCTATCACCATCGAGCCCATTGACAGCAAATACAACGTGAGCTTTGTACCCACGGAAATAGGTAGACACAACATCAGCGTTCTAGTGGATGGCGAATCGATAAAAGGCTCTCCGTTTGCTTGCAATATTTATGATGTAACTAAAGTAAGTTCCGAATTGCGTGAAATGTGTTAAATGTTTCCAATGTTAAACTCAATGCTATCGTAATTATTATAGGTACACGTGTCCGGTCTCACGGAAGCATTGCTAGGCCAGGCAACTACGTTTACTGTCGACGCCGCAGAAGCCGGCGAGGGAACGCTGGAACTGGTGGTGAGCACGGAAAATAACACCGTTAAAGCTGAGGTGGTAGCTTGCGCTCGTGGTCTCTATGACGTCACGTTCGTGCCACAAACAATGAGTGCACATTATGTTAATATAAGTTTCAACGACGACAATGTGCCAGGTTTGCGAATGGTTTTATTGATAAACATTTACAAAAACTGATTTGAAAAATTAAAGAGATTTATTATACTATTTTCTTTATGTTAGGAAGTCCATTTAAATGTCCTGTCGTTAGCGGCATGTTACACGGTCCGTCGATGATTCGAGTTAGTAACACGGCTTATATAGATCTGGACATGTCCGATTTGAACGGTCCTGTATCAGCCGAAGTAACCGGTAAATTATTTGCCTAAATTGCGATTATTATATCCTTTTCAAATTTAATTATTTATGACACTTTCCTTATTTTATTCAGGTCCGGATGGAATAATCATTCCGAGCACGTTGACCAAATTATCGTCCAGCTTATATCGCGTGGAAGTTCGAACGCGACATGTTGGAACGTATAGCATAATATTCAATGATGGACACAAGATGGTCAGTTCACAAACACTCCAAGCTTTTGATCCCGGCAAGGTTTCCATCAAGGAAATAGCGGACGCGGTTTGTCATCGACCAGGAACTATTTTAGGTAATTATTTAGTCTTATATATTTTAGCCTTAGTAATAAATATTGACTTAATAAGATATAAATTCTTTCTGAAATAAAAATACAAACAGCATTTTATTCTTTCTTATATAGTTATCGCATCGAAAGAAGCTGGTCCTGGTAAATTATCTGTTAATGTTCGCGCTGGTGGCGCAGATGTTGACAGTCTGGTGAGAGAAAGAGAAAACGGTGTCTATGAAATTATATTCCATCCTACACGAGCCGCGCCTCACAGAATTCACATAAAATACAACGAAGTTCATATTCCTGGTATTGCATCTTTATCTTTTTTCTCAATGGAATTATTTTTATTATATTAAGTACATTATAGAAACTTTAATTATAAATTATCAAAGATTGTATTATGTATTTTATAAATATTTTATTTTATCATAATTTAGATATTAATTTATTGTAATCAATAAGAATCTTATTAGATTGTACATGCAATAATATTTGATGTATGTTAATTTAGCTTAATAATACATTAATTTACAGGGAGTCCACTGGACGTGACGGTGCGTGGTCCTACGGGAGGACGGGAAGTAACGGCGACAGGATTAGGCCTGTATCAGTCATGCGTCGGAAAAGTAACATCGTTTACGATCGAGACTCTTGGACGTCCTGGCAAGGAGTTCGATGTAGTCATCAGCGGTCCTCAGGGTAACGCCGTACCTGTACGTTGCTATCAGCATCGCGATGGCAATCTACTCGCCGAATTCACAACGAATAGTGTCGGTAATTAAAGAAAACTGTAACATATGTGGAATGTTTTGTGTTGAAAGAAAATGAAATTGAAATACCATTTATCTCAGGCACATATAAAATCGACGTGCTACATGGCGCGAAGCCGGTGCTGGGCTCGCCATTCTTCTGTCAAGCCTTCGATGCTGCTAAGGTGAAGCTTCAGGAATTGGGTCCAATGACGATTTCCGTTCACGATCACATTGCATTCAAACGTGAGTGATAGTTACAATACGTGTATTGCATACATTTTCTATATGCATTATCAATACAATAGTAAGAAAAATTAAACCAGAAAGGTGCGTTTACACCTATAAAATATAATAAAATATATATAAAAAAGATTGGTATAAATTTATTAGGTGTTGGAATTAATTCGTAGCGTTTTACAAGTGATGGGAAGTACTTTCATTAATGTATTTTTTAATGCTCATGTGAAATAAATAACATTCTTTCATTAAAAAACGCTACGAATTAATTCCAACACCTAATAATATAAACAGTATGTATATTATATGTAAATGTAATCTTGAAATATACGGCACACAACACACACAACCTTAGATTAAATATATACAAACGGACATAAAACACATTTTCAGTAATTATAACAAATTATTATAGCAGCTTGCGAATTAAAAGTATTGCTAATGTTTTTTTTTTTATTTATTAGCAAACTTAATGTAAAAGTAAACAAATGCCAAAAATCATGCGTTAAAAATGGATTATCGTAAAAAAGACATAATAAATTTTGTTATGAATTTTATTCAGTTAACATTATTATTTAACAAGATATAGTTAATATAAATTTTAAATAATGTATTCGTTATATATTTGTTATATATTTTGTCTTTCTAAAAATATTTTTCACGCATGATTACACATAATTTGATTTTTATTTATGCGAACAAGATCATTTTCACTCGAAAGAAAGTATCGACGATATCGACACACCTAAAGCGATACGATCGGAAAGTTGAAGTTTTATCGATTAAGAGAAAAGAGCGAAAAGAGTCACGTTAAATACCAAGTAATCGTCTATAGATTAATCGAACGTAAACATGTCAACAGGCATAATATCGCGCTTATTCGAGGCGTAAGTGTATCTCTTGCGTCCGACGCGCTTATGTAAATATGCTGCATACGCATAGGCGGGAGAAAGTAGCGAGCGTTTTCTAGTGCAGCATAACTATGCAGCTACGTTTCAAGGCCACATCTGGGATATAATCGCAGCGGATAGCTCAGGCATACGTAAACTACTTTCAAATAGTCTTGCGTTATACGCATAATGAACAGTCACGATACACATCTTGCGCGGCGCGGTACCGATTGATGTGCGCTACCGCTCAACAATAACATCAGGAAGAATCGCGGATTATAGTTTACGTAATTCGTTGGATGATTACAGTGATGAAAGCCGACGCCGGCACTGCTGATCTGGACGTAACAGCGACGAGCCCATCGGGACAAGAGATCCCGTTACAAGTCACTCCACTCAACGACGGTGCCGAGATGATCGAGTTCTCGCCCAGCGTTCCCGGCACCTACATGATCAACGTTACTTATGGTAATTATGTTTAAGTGTGTAAGAAACTATAACCCTATGAAGGTGACGGTGGATTTATTAGGCCCATTCGATTGTATTTTTTTATATTACATTGCGAATTTAAATTATTATTATTAGAATAAACTTAGGCTGGTATTCATAATTGTATTCCTATATTTAGGATTATCTTAAGTATAGAAATATCCCATCTTAAAGATATCCTGCTTTAAAAATTTTATACGTTAATTATAGATCCATATTAGACATTATTTAAAAGATCTTAAAATAAGAATGAACTATTAATACTAGTTTTTACTTTTAGAATTTATTCTTTTTTATATGGATTATGGTATTGACATTTTGATTACTTAAAATTAATGTACTTTTAGTTAACATAAATTAAATGAGTCTTACAGACTCAGTATTAGTGACTTTTGACATCAGCTTCGGAAGGTTAATTTTAAGAAAGGAGTCTCTTGCATTCTTTGTATTTCATTATATTTATAATTGTTACCGATAGGCGGATGTTCTGTGCCTGGTACTCCAGTAGTATGCACTGTCGACGCGGTCGGGCAGGCTCGCGCGAAAGGCGAAGGATTGCTGAGCGGTCATGTGGGTAAACCGGCACATTTTATCGTCACTGGCACGAGAAGTCCGCCAGCAGTTCAGGTATTTGCGTACAACTAAATAAAAAAGTCGCTTTGTCAAGTATTGCGTTAAGTTATGCGTAGGATGTATTCTTTTTTAATTAAACTGTATGGGTTGCAGGTGGATGGACCGGACAGTGTTTCTAAAGCCACCATTGAAGCTGGAGCCAATCCTGGTACGTGGAACGTGTCTTACGTACCGAACGAAATCGGAGTGTTCGACGTGAGGGTCGTCTCTGCCGGGCAACAGCTGCCGGGATCTCCGTGGCATCCGAAGATCATCGATACGCGGAATCTTCGCGTTATTGGTGAATACTTCAAATGTCATTTAATCCTTAAATACTTCACTATAGGAATAACACATTGATGTATGGCATACCCAACTCAGTTTGATTACTTATAACTTTCATAAAAATAAATATTGTAAAAAATGTTTTTCAATTGAAACACCAGACATTAAAGAATATAACGAAACCGAACAAATGTGTGCATCTTTATTAATAAGAAAGTTATGAGTAATACAAAAAACATTAGAAAAAAAGCTGAACATGCCACATCAAAAAAGTGTTTAAGGATTAATAAACAGTGGGTAGTATTTCTATTGAACTTACAATATATGCAATGATTATAGGTGGTTGGTCCGCTGTATGCGATGAGATTGGTCGCTTGAGATTGCATCCGTCGAACAAAATCAGCTTTGACACCGCGGAGGCCGGACCTGGCGAGATCAGCGGAACCGTCGGCGATCATCTTCTCAACTTTGAAATGACGTCTAGCAACAGGTTGAAGCTCGTTCCGCCTCAAATGAGCAGTGGCGAACATCATCTAGAGATACTATTCAATGGCACACCATTTCCCGGCGCACCAAAACTCGCACTCGTACAGGATTTGGAGGTTTTCATCAATGATTTCGAGTTTAATCCTAATTAGCATTCGCGAATTCAGTAAACGTACATTTTTTTTTTCAATTAAGTTGTAAAAAATTATTTATAACAATTATTTTTCATAATCTTACATAATTTAAAGTTACATGATCTTATTCCTCGAATTTTGCCTCTACAATGAAAAAAAAATTTAATGTTAATTTTAAGCAAAGATACGTTAATGTATACACAAAAGTGGATCTGCGAATACCATTCTGTTAAATATCGAAGGAGTAATGATAATTCAATCTCTTTGAATTAAAAAATAACATTTTATTATTTTTAACTTCCATGTGTGTCCATATTAACGTATTCATTTTAGTAAATAATAAACTAAATTTCAGTCAAATTTAATAATACATTTTTTAAATTAAATTGTTTAATTCCATTGTTTTAGTTAAATTAACGACATATTAAGTAGGAGTAGTGGCAACTAATAGAAATGAGTGAAAATAACTCAAACAGGATGATTTGGCATTATCTAATTTAACTGTTGAATTGCAATTAAAGAAATTTCGGAGTTAATACCAATTCGGATTAAATGTGCTTTCAACTAAACATTTTACAATCATTGTAAATTTTTCTTAGCCACCAGTGCAGGATACGAGTCGAGTGTTATTGAAAGGACGGGGATTAACGTCGGCCAAGTGCGGCGAGGAAGTCAGTTTTACCATAGACGGTTCTCAAGCCGGTAACGGAACCCCAAAAGTACAATTATTTTCACCCACTAGTGAACTTAATGTCATGTTACAACATCTAGGTAAGAAGAAAAAAAGACAAATGAAGCTGGCAAATAGAAATGAAAGAGACGATTTTAAATATTCTTTGTATAAAACAGGCGATAGTGTCTATCGTGCAAGCTATATACCGCTAACGCCGGATCCACTCTTAATGACTGTATCATGGAATGGAAGGCAATTGAAGGGCTGTCCATTGCAAATTAATGTTACGAGTGCTGCCGACGCGTCTAGAGTTATCTGTTCCGGAGACGGATTGAAACATGGTATCGTTGGACAAGAAATCAGAAGTTTCATCGATACCAGAAGAGCAGGACCAGGTAAAGACTCGTTTCATGCTTGTAATAAGTAATTATTATTTTCGATATCTTTTTATTTAACCGAGAACTTGTTTTACAGGTGAATTAACAGCACACTGCGTTGGGCCGCATAAAGTAGCGTATTGCGAGCTATACGATCATGGCGATGCTACCTTCACGTTAAATGTGAAACCTCAAGAGGCGGGGCGGCATGCACTAACGATCAAATATGCTGGAGAACACGTTCCCGGTTCTCCATTCACGTTACGCGTCTCCGGAGCCCCAGACGCTTCAAAGGTACTCGATACTTAAACACATTGCAATTTTTACTGCAAGTAATAAAAATCCTAAATATACCAATAAGTACAGCCTTAGTCAAAAATATAAAGTATCCTTAAGAAAATATTTCAAATTAAAATCTAGCGTTGTAAGCATTAAGATTGATATGTTTAAAGAACAAGATAAATTTTGCGATTAATGAAACTATTAAGGCACTGAGATATATATATTAATCAAAATTAAATTTAATTAAATTAACACGCTCGAATTATTAGGTTCGCGTCTACGGGCCGGGTATTGAACATGGCGTGTTGGCGACTTTCCAATCGCGATTTATCTGCGACACGCGAGGCGCCGGTGCCGGTCAACTTACAGTAAGAGTACGCGGACCTAAGGGAGCGTTCAGGGTGGAGATGCAGCGAGAGACTCAAAAGGATCGAATCATTCTCTGTCGATACGATCCGACAGAACCCGGGGACTACAGAGTGGAGGTTCGTTGGGCTGGTGTCTTGGTGCCAGGTTCTCCGTTTCCCGTTAAAATTGTTGACACACAAGACGAATTACTAATGCTCACACAGGTAAAGGTTACATATAATTATCCTGTATGAACATGTATATTCAAAAATTAAAGAGAGAATTGCAATTAATTGTATACAACAATTTAAACAAAATATGTAATTAAATGTTTATTATGAATCATCATATATACATATATTCATGAATTAGTAAATTATTTATATTATTTAATGGATATTAAGTATACAAGTGGCATTTAAATTGGTGTAATATATAGGTATATGGAATTTCAGGGCGGAGATAATTATTCGACAGGCCATCATACTATCACATCGTGGCGTGGCTCGCAAGCTATATTGTAGAAACGCCACGACTAACATTGTTATTATATTTTGTATGGACTAATATATTCGATAATATATAATAATAATTGTAACTTATGTGCAAACGATTCCAATAAACTCAACATTCCGATTAAATATACATATATTTATTTTCAGTTTTTCGGACTATACATTTGTATGTGAAAAAAATTATATACAGTTTCTAAATTTTTAAAAATATCAATCTATTCTAAGTTATTTAAATAATTGTACTCAGAAGCCTTACCGACTTTTTTTCTTTTCCAGTTTACTAAGATCCCTAAAGATTTCCTTCTTCATCTGCTTTTGCTTCCTTAATTTTTTGGCTTCCTCCTCCTTGATTTGCGCCTGGTATGCCGTTATCCTCTTCGTCATAGCTTCTTTCGATTGTTTCTGCTTTTTCGCGTAATTCGTTCTGATCATCTTTATTATACGAGCGATATTTTGTTCTTGTGGCTCGCGTACCACGGCAACTCGACCTTGCTTGAACTTGGGCTTGCGTAAGTGCGGCACGGACTCAAGTTTGGGTTTGTCTCTGTATGGGAGCTCCTTCTGCAACTTACGCGGAATGAACAGCGGTTTGAATACCTTAACATCTCGTTCGATCGGTGTATATATCGAGTTCATATTAGCTTCGGCGTGGATATTCTTTTCTCGCTTCAATTGGCCCGTAGTCTTCATACCGTGCCACCGGCTCTTCTCCGCAGGCGGTAGAAGCAACGACGTTACCGGATTGTAGAAGCGTGGCACGTCGACCTTATACCAAGTCCTACAAAACACTATATCGCTTAACATTATCTTGTCTTCGAATGTGGCGCGGAAGCAACCCTCTGGCTTGGAGATTGCCTTCTTGATCTGACCGCGAATACCCGAAACTGTCTTGATTCGGGCACCCTCAAACTTGGCGACCTCGAGGGCGCTGTTGAACATGTCCTTAATAAACGCTGTCTTCCGGTGGATCTTCATCGGTACGCCGATGAGCTTGAGCTTCTTCATTACTTCCGTGCTCTTGTCCAACTCCACGATCGAACCAGTCGCTACGATGCGGAAACCTGGTTCTTTACTTGCGACATCCTGCACCGCCAGAACTCCGGTACCCTGCGGCGTAATCGGGCCCCAAAGATGACTCATGCATGCCACATGCTCTGGTGTATACTTCAACATTCGGTGACGTAAATTGTCCTCCAGTTTGGAATAAATCGGCAGCGACTGGAATCTACGCCAGCCTATGGAGAATATAAGTGGATCGCGACTCTTCAAGATCCTTGAGTACCATCGGTGCTTCTTGATCCGCGTTTGTACGTAGCCAATATTCTCCTCACCATGCAACAAACCGCCAATGATGATCGGATACGTCGGATCGAGATGCGTAATTAGCTCGCACGGCATCGCCTCGATTTCTACGCGAACATACATGCCGGGGCGATAGCCCTCCAACTGGACCCTAATGTCATCGTTTAACCCTTCAAACTCCGACTTGTTGATGCCAGCTTGTCTCTCTACCTCATCCTTCAATTCGTCATAGTACATTTTTTTTTCCGTATTGTCGTATTCCGCGTTAAATTGCTCCTTCAGCTTCTTTTTCTTTTCCAAGAGCTTCTTCTTCTCCTCCACCTCGTCCGCCGGCAACTCTTCGGGATGCTCTGCTTTATGCTTCTCTCCGGTCTCCAGATCCTCAAAGTCGCCGTATAGATCTTCGTCGTCCAGCTTTAAAAGCTCCTCGGCGTCCTCTGATTCCTTCCACTTGCCCGTGACGAAACGGTTGATTAACAATGCTTTGTTTTCCTCCTTCAGCCAATCGCGCGGACTCTCCATCGAAAAAAATACCGACTCCTCCTGATTTTGCAATTCTCGCTGCTGTATTTTCTGCCTCTGCTGCTCTTGAATCACGCGGAATATTCCGCCGATATCCTGATCGAGTTTCTCGTCTTCCTTATCCTCTTCAATCATATTACTTTTGTCGAATACTCCATAAACAATCTTCATCAAGTTTTTGTTGCTTTGCTGGCGATTTATGAAAGCTTCTCTCGCCTTCTCTGTTAAATTCCTTTTCCACTTCAATTCATCCGGGACGTCTTCGCTCTCATCTATCTTGATATCTTCTTTCTTTTCTTCTTCGTTTTCTTCTTCAGACACAATGTCTTCGAAATCGCTTAATCGATCTGCATCGTCCATTTCTAATCCCGCACGCGAGTCCTCATCGCTGAGCTCATCAAAGCTTTCGTCGTCAACGTCCTGCTTCACGTTTTTCTTAGTTGCCTCCAAAAGACTCAATGCTGCCGAGATCTTATTTTTTATTAATTTATCTGATTCCTTACTTAGAGAATGATACACTCCTGCATTTTCTTGAGGAGCCTCCATCTTCTTATCATTCGTTAACTCAGATTCGTCGAGATTTACATCGTTTTCAATAGTTGAATTAACCAAGTCTTTTTTCTTTTTCTTTTGTATGTTGCCTTCGTCAGTGCCTTTTCTTTTAACACCTTTTTCAGTTTTTTCTAAAGTCTCTACGTCGCTCCATTCATCATCATCATCATTCTCGTCCATGTTGTAGTCATTATCACCATTACTGTCATCTTCATTATTTTCGTCATCTTCACTGTCTTCGTCTTCATGTTTCATCAGACTATCGTCATTATCTTTATTCGAAATATTTTTTACGTCCGCTTCGTCTTTAAATATCACTTTTCGTCGAACTCTTCCATTCTCTGTCACCAATTCACCCGTATAAGGAGCCATACTTTCGTTCACATCTTGTGATTTTATAGGCGCGGCATCGCTGAATAATTTCAACTCGCTGTGCTGCAGTTTTTGATCCAGCGTCTCTTGTGTATCCATTAGAGCGCCAGCCAAACCTGTGTCTTCTTCTTTATACGAATGACTGCCGCCCAGTTCCACGTAAACGGCATCCTTGTCGTAAACTATGCCACCGACTCCAGAAAACGGCGCGTAAATCAGCCGTTCCTTCTCCACCAAGGCTCGTTTCTTAATGTGCTCTGGAAGTGGACATGGATCCGGCAGAAAGTTCACATCCTTGATCTTCATATCTCCACAGCCGGGTATATGAATGGATGTATCCTTATTCAAAGGTATTCCTCTAACATATCTGGAAAAAAATTCAGTTATTTATTCAGTCAGTTATTAAAATGTATAATTAAGATTTCGACAAATAAAATTTCAATCAACTTTAAAATACAAGATGTAGGCAAAATAATATGAATGCCTAGGAAAAAACTATATACTTTACTTTATTAATAAAAAATTTGCCTATTATTTGCTCTTAATACACATTCTGTTCTTATTGAAATAGTTATCAATAAAATGTATTTTCTTTTAGTAGAATATCTTTTGATTAATTATATATTAATAATATTGGAGAAGAAAATTTTCTTTTCACACAATTTTGCAAAATTGCCCTTTATTCTTCAAAACTTCAACATCTTTTCTGGTCAATATAATCGCATGACTTACATATTATTTGTAATTTTGAAGAGTTAGATTGAGATTAGAGAAATAGACTTCTTCTTCTAATATCTTTTAAGCAATCAGAAGATGTTCTGTTAAAGGAGAATGATATAATATTGGATTATAGTAAATGCTACTACATTAATCAAGCATAAATCTGCATTAAACACAAATGGTAAGCAAACTTCTTATTAATAAAACAAATAAATAATATATTTCTCAGATGTTCACATTATCTCCCTTACAGATTTCAAGTACAATCAATTTAAAAATATGACTTAAAATGAAAAACACAATTATTTCGCACATACCCGTACAAACAGATATTTCTGTCAACTTTTGGATTCTTCCTGATCAGCTCTGGCGACGTCAAGTCTTCCAGTCTATCAGCGAGTAAATAAGGATGGGTAGTACGCCAAGTCAAGGGTCTGAACCTCATAACTGATATAAATCGCGCTAGATTCTTTATTTCCGTATGGAGGTATTCCTCGTGCAGTAATCCAGAGAGGTAAAACAATTTTGCGCCGGCAAACACCTCCGCCCAGAAGCGATGCTTCAACGTCTTTTTCGTTTTCCTCATTTGCCTTGCATTTTTTATGAGATCCAGGTGAGTAAGAACCCCCATAATCCTGGGCATACCATGTACCTGACATATATTCAGAAATTCAAAGATTTCCATCTCGAACCCAAAGGAGGCATCCACCAGCAGCAGTACCAGATCCGCCACCTTGGCAATGTCGATCATGCAGTTCACGTCATTGTTGCATTCTATGAAGGTGATCCTTTGTTTCTTGCCTGACACAACAGTGACTGGACCAAGTATATTGGTCAACGGTTGTTTGACGTAGCTCTTGATCAAGCATTGTATGACCAATGACTTTCCCACCTTCGGTGGACCAACTACAGCTACTAAGACCGGTGGTGGCTCCAAAGGCGTTCTGTCAACAAGAGGTATGTGTTGCTTCTTGGTTTCGATATCCTGCTTCCGTCTAAATCTCCTTTCTGCTCTGATCGCGGAATTGAAAGTGAACGCTTTTTTTGGATTTTTCTGCTTGTCTGACAGTTCCTGAACATGCTCCTTCTTGGTTTTCTTCTTCTCTGCCTTGCGGCCCGCATTGCGGTCTCTATGACTCTTGTGCTTCACTGTATCATCCATCGCAGACGACATACTGGCACCTTCTTCTCTTTTACACTCTCTTGTATCTATTGGTATTAATTAAAAGTTAGTATTACTGTAATAATGAAACATATATACTGTACGTCAACAAATTTCTAACCTAAAATCATTGACACATGTCTAAGATTTTTGTAATAAAATTACTTCTATTGATAAATATTTCGAAACGTTTTGTAATATATAGCTAAACTTTTAGAATTAGCAGAGAATATAAATTTCTTTTGCAAAAAAAAGAAATCAGTTAATGATCAGTACATACCCACACGTGTTTACATCAGTTTACATATCCTCTGTTCGATTTTAGGTTATATCACAAATGGATTCAGCAGCGTGAAATCTCTAGTGTCTCTAGTGTCTTTAGAATCTAACTAGACTAGTGTAAGCATCAAGCACTGCTGTCTAGTTTATCTATAACAAAATGCCGCCGTGCACTAGCGCCCGCTGAAAAAATGAATATCAACTGCCATAGTAACATCCACTTTTACGTACTGTTGGTATACAAGTTGAGGTACGAGTCCATTTCTTTTCAGGTATCGTTTATTTTAAAATTACATTTAAATTTTTATGTATTGTTTACATTTGGTGCACATTAAAAGTTTACATGAATCTTCTTCATCTGGGCAATACAAGCAATGTAAAATATTATGTAATTTATTACAAATTAGACACAGAAATTTTCAATAATTGTTAATATATCTGATTTCAGTAACTTGATAATTAAAAATATATATAAGCAAGATAAAAGCTTTAGTGCAGTCCAGTGCGACGACAAAGAATTATATAGGCTTCAATGATAGATTATTTACACGTTGTATAAGATAATTTACATAATATATAGTTGAAACTAACATCTTTTAAATATCACAAAAGTTAAAACAATTTTGCAAAATTTCATTTTTCATTTTTGCTCAATATTGCAATAAATAAGTTATTCTAATTCTAAACATATACATAATAATTACATTTGTGTAGATTATTAAAATAAACCCCTTGAATCTTTAATTTCTGATAAATACGAGGGACGTCTTTCTTGGAATTCTTGGAGCAATATAAATGGAATTTTTGTAACATTCTGTTTAATAAATAATAATACGCACTTTGATTTTGAATTAATAATAGTAACTAAAAGTTAAATTTTATTATAAGAATGCATTCTAATATTCATTGTCCATATTGAAAATCTATATAATTCACGTTACATATATTCCATGAAGTATATAGTCCTTATATCTATTAATTTAAACTAAATAGAAAAAAAATTTAGAAAATTTAAACTAAGAAGAAAATTAATTCTTTTGACATAAAGAAAAAAAATTAAGAGTATCTACTTTTGCTTTTGTAACTGATTAGACGTGTTCTAATATTTACTTATCTGTTTTGTATTGCAGATGAAGACATATTACTTGATATTTTTGTTTATCAAGTCCTTTATTTTATCAATATCGAGTCTATGAATTTCACTGCATTTATTTTTCATTAAAATATGATAACGTACCGATTTTGATAGCGAAAATCAACAATACAGAGGTTGAATATAATGAAGATTATTTAAAATTTTAAGAATTTTTCAAGACTTTCAAAACTCGCAGTTCTGAGAATTCTAGATTTTTAAAATTCTAGATAGTTAAACTGTAAAAGTTAAAAATTTTGAAAAAAATTAATTACAGATGATGTTTTGCAGATATGAAGACAAAGATTGTTAATTATAAAGATATATATATATATTTTTAATTCTCATTATTTCTCTATTATCTAAAATTTTAAAGCTTAAATTAAATTTCATTCATCAATAATTATACTAATTGGAATTGAAATTTTTTTCTGTTAATTTTTCTTCTTTGTAAAATTTCAATTCTAACAATAAGTACAAATTTTTCCAATACAATTCTTTCCGCAATTAACTTATACATAAATTATTGAATTTTTCTTTTATTAGCCTTCGACTCTTTTAAACTATGTATATAATTATTTTCTACAAAGTATATAATTTAAAAAAAAAATATCTTCTCAATTTAAACGCTTCGCACGTGTGAACGCCTGAAGATCGATTGTTGTTATTTTTCGTCGTGCGACCCACGCGATAGTAAGCCTCGCGTGTTCTAAACCATAACAGACAACGGAGAACTCCGCGTAATGCAATGCCAGAGGTATCGTGTCGCTTTAACCGGTCAGGAAATTGCCACGACGAAGGTAACGAGACCACGCGGACCCTTTAGGGCCGAACAATGCAGCGCGGCGATTGGAAAGTCATCGATCATGTATCCTAATTCGCGCGTTGCTGCGTGATATTGTAAAATTTCCGACGATGATCGATCGACCTGGAACTCCCGGGAGAACCCGAGATCGCCGGTTGATTACCGCAACGCGGTGGCGCACTTGGCATTGTCGAACGATATTACATCGCGATATCGAGAAAAAAAAGAGATAAAAATTCCGCAAATAGAATATATAGTTTTTCGATAAAGCGACTGGATTTTTGGAGAATTGCGATGAAACGTTGATTTTTTTTCCATCGGCGTGCGACTTATACTAATAAAAAATACAAATAATTAATATAAATTATAAATATCAATAGTAATTTCCCTTTCAAAACCTTTGTATATTGGCCGTAATGTAAATGATAAATTAACTTCAGTTGGTCGCACTTTAATATGATAATAAACGATAATAAATAATATGACGTAAATTGCTCTTTATATGTATAATAATATAAATAAATTAAGAAAATAAAATTAGTTAATTAACAATATTAAATTAATAAAAATTAATGCAAATGATAATAAATTAATCCAATCGATCGTAGATACTTTAACGATAATAATAATAAACAATGTTGAATTTTCCTATAATAACCCAGACAACACAAAGTATCCAAAAGAGAGACTTAAGACATCTTCAAGACATCTTATATCTCAATGTGTTGTCTAGGAAAAATACATAAATAAAATAGAATCACTTAATTAATAAAATTAATTAATAATAAAGGAATAGAATAATGATAGATATCGTGTGCCATGAAGCTTTGTTTTTACATTCGTTTCGGCCTAAAATTCGAAGTGCGATCACTTGCGAATCTCTCATACGTATACGCATTATTCGCCGAGGTTTTATTGTAATGTGTTGAAAAAAAAAATCAGAGAAGTTCTCCGCAAACCGGACTGACAGCTGTCGCCTTTTAAAGCCGCAGTCGAAAAAATTGTTTTAATATACGAGCGTAATATCGAATCGTGCACTTGTCTAGCAATTGAACCGCCTTGGACCGCGGCGAATCGCCATGACGATTGGGGACGACTTTCAAATAGGGATGTAATTTTAGGGTGTGCGCATTTAAATTCAATCACACGCCGCTCGAGAGTATTGCGTTATTTTCCCCAAAATGCAGTTTTTTTTTTCTAAAACGGAAAAAGCGAGCGGTTTTTTTTTTATTACGATGAGAACTTAGGAAAATGATAGCAAATGCACCGTAAAGTCGCTTTGAAAAAAGTAATTTATGTACAGTACTTCGTCCTGGTAATATATTGAATGATTACTCACACGTTAGGTACTCCGATACGTATTTCAAAAATTCAACAGCAAATTCAACTCGTGTAAAACAAGAACTTTTGCCAAGAGCATTAATTTATTTTCGTTGATTACTGTAAAGATCAAACACAGAGAACACAAAATTATCATGAGATCAGGATGATCATCAAGTCATTTTAGGAAAAATTATAATAATATTATTTTATACAATGATTTGTGATGAATTCTTGATATAACATTAATATTTAAGTAATTTTTTAGTTAAAAAAATTTAGTTAAAAAAGTTAGAAAATGATAATAAAGTCCAATATAACGTCAAGTATAAATCATTTTAGGAAAAATCATAATGATGGCATTCGATATATTTTATAATTTAAAAAATCATTAAAAATTATTATCATGTTAAGAATTCATCATAAAATTATCGCCAAAAGTGTATCAAGTGGCATTACGATTTTTCTAAAATGATATCTACTTGTAATGTATTCATCTTATTATGATTTATGTTTTCTGGGACGTTAAGGGGGATATCTTGATTTAGCGAAATCTCATCGTAAAATCAATAGCGGGATAATCGAAATCGATTAATTTAATGTTAAGTGCGAATGTGACTTGCTGGTGGCAAATCGATCTTTCAAAAGGCGCAAAGGACACAGATGGTACTGGCTCGTGATTCGACAAAATCAGGAGAATCCCGCCACCCTATGTGCTCTTAATTGGGATACAAAGATGTCCAGCTCGTGTTGTACAATCTTATTATACGCGTGTCAATTCAACTAAATGAAATTAATCGATATAAAGATTTTAACGATAAAAATTTAATCAGTTAATCAATTAATATTGAGGAAAAATTCTTTTTAAAATATCTATTTCTATCTTTTGAATACACAAGAAAAAATGTAATTTTCTTTGGCTTATAAATTAAATTCATAATAAATGAATTACATAACAGAGTGGAACGTCTACGACAAGAAATAAATCAAAATTTATAATACTAACGGAATAAGTTTATATAAAGTTTATATATATTTACGTAAATAATACACATCTCGTAACAAATAATGTAACGAGTACACTAAAAAAAAAAAAAATAAATATTTTAATAAATATTTATTTAAATAGTACTAAACATTTACTTACAGTAAATTTTACTTATTGAAAAAAACTTCAAAAATCAAATTAATAATTTTATACCAAATAAATATATGTTTAAATTTAATAAATATTTAGTTAGTATTATGCGAGTTAGTATTATTAAAATACATTTTTTTAATGTAACAAGCTGCAATGAAAAAACAAGCTTGATGAAAAAACGTTATTAAAGTATCCATTAATTACATACAGAATTAATTCAAGTTTATGAAATAATAGACATACGCATGACGTAATTTCCACGATAATCCCCATTCGGGGATTTTCTCAATTTCATATTACGGCGGTACAACATCCAGTCATCGCGGCAGATTTACGAGGGCAAACATCAGGAGGAACGAGTGGACCGCAAATGCAAACGCCTCCTCATAATCGATTACACCGCTCGGCCGTCATCTCGCTGGTGTAACGTGATCGGTGATAAATTCATATTTCCGATCAGTCCGCGTCACGATCAACAAATCGTAAAGCGAAGGACAGTCCTCCGTTCAGCTCCTGGTCGGCCGTGTGCGCGGGACAATGTCTGCCAATTATCGGACGATTGTCGGTAGCCGCCAACTGTCGGTGGTGGCCGGTCAAGTTGCCAATCGATCGGGGGAGTGACTGACCACTGCTTTGGCCGACACGTCGTTAACTTTTGTCCAGCAAAAATCAGCCCATCCGGCCTATCTCGTTTCCGCGAGACGCAAGTTGCGGAAAAGTTCACTCACGTTAAGCATGTATTCTTTAAATCCTTTGGAGTGAGATTCGCTCTTTTGGAGATGATCTGATCTCTTCTGATATCAGATATACATGTTAGAAAAATAAATTTTTTTTAATTAAAAAATAATTAAGTTTTGAGTATGAATTACTTATTAAAATGCCTTTAAATTGAATTTAAAAAATTTTCACAAAAAATACTAAGAAATAAATCTTCTATTAATCAATACATATTTTAGAAGATGTATTTAAAAAATACGTTGCAAAATAATTGCAAGTTTTTATAGAAATCAGTAGAGTCAATTGCGGATTCTCCTGCGTCATTCTTTCTCCACAAATAATTGCAAGGGGAAAATACAAAAATGAAAGAGAGAGAGAGAGAGAGAGAGAGAGAGAGAGAGAGAGAGAGAAAGAGAAAGAACTTCGGGGTTGTTGCGGAAATTCTAATATTGTTGCAATCGCGATCGACCGCGGCCGGGCAAATATTCGCGGCGGTCCATCCCATATCAATCGTGCCTCATGTTTTTCTAAGAATACACCCGCTCGCCCGCCGACTGGTACGGGAGAGCTACAAATACGTAATTTTATGCGTGTTTGCTTTACGCATGGGGACACCGCTCGTGTGCGTGCGTTTGGTATGACGTTGGGACGGAGGTGTCCTTCTTCCCTTCCGCGCGCGGCGTTGTTTGTCCAGAAGATGGACTGACCAGCGGCTAAATCCACTCAACATCAACGCGCGTATATATGCATGATCGAAACGAAATTATGAATAAATATTTGCCGATAGAAAGTACTGGGCTTTCGCCGGTCGAAGCCCACCAGACACCGATGTGGCGATCGCTTCAAAATCGCAAAGCACAAGAATTAATCACATATCATATGAATTTTATTTTTAATTTAATATGTGTAAATAACGTATATAAATCTGACGTTTTTTTTATGAATATTCACGAGTCCAGTGGACTTTTTTCAATTATGCTGTGAAAAATTCTTTATAACAAATGTTTTTCCCAACATTACATAAGTCACATAATTTTATTTCTCAGATTTTAATCTTTAAAATACAAAATTGTCCAATCATGTTAACTTTAGCGAAGGTATATTAAAGTTTACTTAAATAAAGTTCGAATAACATTGTAAGCTATATTACATTTAATGAAGCAATAATTATAATTGTAATAATAATTATTATTGTTACATTGGCCCCGAAAATATCAATTAAGGAAATTTCAGGTCAAATATCAATTAGGATTTTATTTATTTTATAACAATTAGGATTCCTTCTATCCGCGAAAAAAATCCCAAATATTTGTTCTCCCGTGTATGTTCTGCTCAAATCTGCGATCAGATAATTTTGCGTCCTATCTCGGCTAATGGCGTTATATTTCGTACGACACAAATAGCGATCTTATGCAACAAAAAAAAATACGGATACCGAAGAGTGTCGACAAGGCATGTCCATTCCATCAAAGAGCAACGCGGGCACACGCATGTGCATTTCTTGGCACGTATGTGTGTACGTAAACACCTCGATTTACGCCACGTGCCTTCACGTGCATAAGTCGCGTGCGGACCGGAAGTATGAGGATACTTTGGCCTTATACTCACGGCCTGTAATACGGAACGATGTAAGTCATTGATATCGTAACCTGTGCGGTGCTTAATGGTGCCCGATGACTCACACACAGCGTCGGTTTTTTTTTTCAAGTCAGGCCTTTTTTAAATAGAGACGAACGCCTTAATGCTTCACATAGTATCGATTGGCCGCGATTTTTTATCAAACGTAACCAATTTGCCTAAGGCAATGCAGAAAACACCCACTGTACGAGTATGTCCTGTTTATAAAGTCAAATTGCATGAGATTTCGCGGAAGTGATATTAGATAGACGATAGATTCTTTAAATCGACTCTTGTGCTTGAGAATTCAAATATAATTCAAATTGCAAAAGTATACAAATCGCATCGATGAATGAAGCAATCGCAATTCGACGATATTTAACAAGCCACAGTTTCGAAGCATAGATAACTCTGATATATCCTAATATGTACGTCGGATCCATGAAAACTCAATTTGTCAAATATAATTTACTATTTTTAAGATAAATAACTATACCAATAAAAACTTTATATTGTTTATTACTAAAAAAAATATTAAGAATTCGAAATATATTTAATTTTATATTAGAAAAAACCTTTTTCAAACTTTTACATTTTTTTTTATATATATCCATAAGGATGAAAAAAACCTACGATTATTCTTAAGGGCGACTTATGAAAAATTTACAAATAATGTTTAGAAGTAAAACGTACAATGACACAACTTAATTTATAAAATGTGTTCACAAAATTTCATAAAGGGATAAGAATGGTTTAAAGAAATAGAAATATTATTTATTATTTCGTATTTAAAGGATTATCTGCGTAGGATCATATGCCTCTCTTAATTCATAGGCATCACAGTATTGCTCCAATTCCTGAAAATTATACGACACATAAATAAATAAGTATACAAACATATATTTTTTACAGTTAATGAATTTTAGTATCAAAAATGATCACGGGCGTATTCAGGATTTCTCTCGAGAGAGATCTAATTGATAAAAATGATTTAACAAATCCGTTATCTCATAAAGAGTATTGTTTTGCATTAATATTTGCTTTTTTTAATATTTTAAAGCTTAGAATGTCTCCTTCTTGTTTCCAATTCGAATACAAAAAATATTTGATTTTAGAAATTTCACACACACACACACACACACACACACACACACACAATTTTTTTCCTACAGAAAGTGTAAGCAAGATACAGTTCTTAAAAACAAAATGTATATAATATAGATTTAAGAGGATTACTTTGGAGTCAGCGCGATAAGAGGTGCGCAATCTACACTTATATAATCATTAATAGTATAAAAGATGTATTAAAAGATGTTAGTTTGAATGTTTCAGCTATCTTCAGTAATTATTATATAATAATTAATACATTAACAAAGAATATTTTTTATTCAGTCGGAAAGTGAGAAAAGCACAAAGTAGTATATACAAAGAAGTCTATCTTCTCGGTTAACAAGTGATTGCGTTATAATAAAATTATTAAGAGTCAGAATTATGTAATGTTAACATTGAAATTGTACAAAAAGTGCTTACCTCAATCTCATATAACACTGCAGTTAAATATATTATTGAGTAAATAAAAAAGATTTATATGAAACATGTTGTGAGGACACTTAAAAATCGTCAAGATGTATCGAATGTTCTTAACTGTTTCACGTCTAAGAATGTAATAAACAAGATGTTTTTAAGATAGATACTGAAAGGACATAGAACGATGTTGTTATTATGTAAGTTGAATCTAAATTTATTTATATTTATTATGAAAGTCGTTATATGTTCATTGTACGATGTTTGTGCTTTTCTTACTTTCCGACTGGATAGAAGATATTCTTTGTAATGTATGAATAAATATATATATATATATATATATATATTTATTCATACATTACAAAGAATATCTTCTATCCAGTCGGAAAGTAAGAAAAGCACAAACATCGTACAATGAACATATAACGACTTTCATAATAAATATAAATAAATTTAGATTCAACTTACATAATAACAACATCGTTCTATGTCCTTTCAGTATCTATCTTAAAAACATCTTGTTTATTACATTCTTAGACGTGAAACAGTTAAGAACATTCGATACATCTTGACGATTTTTAAGTTTCATCGCATGTTTTATATAAATCTTTTTCATTTACTTAATGTGGAAGTGCCCAACTGATTAGATATAGTAGAGCAGTGGCATAAGTTCAGATTCTATTAGTGGTCCTATCACTTCATACACAATATGATCACATTTTCTTAAGAAATTTCAATAAAAAGATACATTCTACTATGTAACAAAACAGGAATAAAAAAGGTATAGAAGAAACATAAATATAAAGAATTAAAATTCAATTGGATCAACATATCAAGTTCATCATAAATTATAATCTCTATCTTGAAAAAAAAATAATAGAAAAAAAAATAATATACAGCTACCGCTTTGTTATATTTTATCGCCATTTCCTTGATGTAGGACACGGTTGATGGTTTCATATGGATTTTTAAATACTTAATACATTCTTTCTCAAGATTTGTGACGCAGAATTTATCAGCTAATATCAAGAGCTCTGTATAATAAAAAATTCATTTTAATTACGAATTAACCCTTCGAGATCATACTTATTAAAAGTTCAGTAATGATCATACAAAATCAAAATGACTTCCAAGTGCATTTAAATGACTGCTGTATTCAGTTTTCGTTTCATAAAACAAAAAAAAATATTGGTGCACTCTAGAGTCATTTTGACCCCAGTATGACACTATGAAAGATTAAAGACAGTATCAATGTGTATTTAACACTCACCTATCATCTGGTTTATATAATCAGAGTAGACCCAGCCTGTGTAAAAAAACTTAAAAAACTTTCTATAGGTACTATATGGATAATCATCATATTCGATAACCCTGTTCCAAAAAAGATGTTAAAGTACAACACACGAATCAAACATAAAAAATTTTAATAAAAATTCTGTATAGTGTTTTCATAAATGATACCTTTTTCTGTTTTCTACCTCATTAAACGCGAACATGTTTTTGAAATATAAAGAACGCATTTTCAGAATGCTTTTATGAACGTAAATAAATTCCCCGTTGACTTCTATTGTAAGATCGCTCATGAACTCTGAAGAAAACTAAGAATTGTTAAAGATAAATATAGGTAACATTTTATAAAAAGAGAAAGTTTATTAGATACGTAAAAGAAAGGTTAAAGATTTATAAAGAGTATCAAAAGGAGAATTGAAATAAATACTGCTGATATGTGACGTTAGTACATCTTCAAC